>PVHP010014572.1:0-38817 GCA_004024765.1 Zapus hudsonius
AGAGAGAGAGAGAGAGAGAGAGAGAGATCTTCCATAATGAAGGCTTTTGTACTTTTTGCACTCAAGGGAAGAACAAAGCTTGTATCAATTTTTGTGAGTTTTAGAAGTTCTAAGCAGATGTTAATTAAAAGTAATAAATACCTACTACTCTGTCTTCTCAGAGTAATTTATTTCCTCCTCTTTAGCCCTGGGTTTGGATTGGCTGCTGCCTGCTGCTTTCTTTTATAAACCTTCATAAACCTCCTAGTCTTTGGCCACAATGAATGAACCAGTAATCGTTAGACGTCTCTGCTAGGAAGTAGCTGATTGGCTCAGAGATACACACCTGACACAATCTGAGCCAATCATCTCTCTGTGTGACTTTAGGGCCTGAAAATAAGAATCAGGAGCCCATTCTGTCTGGTGGGAAATGTCAAAGCCTATGTTGCTATTCTCCACAGAGGACACCTAAACTGAGAAAAGATCCCAACAAGTTGAAAGAAGCCACGGAAGAGATGGAAAGTGATTCTTGGGTTCCCATGACCCTGTAGACACTGGGTTCTGAGCTCCAGCACAGCTGTTTAAATCCTACCAAAACTCCCACTCCTGCCAATGTTTGCCTAAGCTAATGCAAGATTGATATGCACCAAGTCACTAATTAACCAGGAACTGTCAGCAATACGCATATTCAGATTTAACCAGACCTTTTTGATCTTAAACCTCATCAATCAGCCTCACTGTTTTTCTGTTGCATATACCTAAATTACTTCAAAAAAAATGTCAGGCTGGAGCGATTCGTCGGAGGTTAAACTGCAAAGCCTAATGAATGGGGTTCAATTCCCCAGTAGCCAGATGCACAAAATGGTGCATTCTAAAGGTCCTAATGTGCCTATTACCTCTCTCTCTCTTTCTCTCTCTTTCTCTCTCTCTCCCTCCCTCCATCCATTCATCCATCCATCCCCTTACAAATAAATAAAATATAAAAAAATAAATCCTCATATATCACTAAAAAATATAGCTACAGTAACAAAAACTTCTCCCTCTTTCTGGAATGTTTCCTAAATTGAACTAAAACAAAAAGAGAAGGCACGCATAGCTCATGTATTTAATGTATATGTTATTATATATTTGCTTAATTTTAATCATTATGGGGTTCTGGTCATGGGTTCTCTTGATTTTTATCCTTGATATATCCCCACAGTAAATACTCCTTTATATAATTCATTTTATAGTACATATTATAAATCTCAGTCTTTTATTTTCTACCTGAAGGGTGAGTTTCTAAGCAATGACCTCATAACTTTTCAGAAACTTTGACACCAATGGCTTTGACAGGAGTCCAATGTTTGTACAATGTTAACTTCTTGTCCTTTTCCTGTAAAATGTCATCTTTAAAAAGCACACATCTTTCTGTGAGTCAGAGCACATAAAAAGGGGAAATTATTAAGGAGTTGAAAGGGGGTTGGCCATGTACAAAGTCAAATCCTTTCCTGTCTTGGTATATTTCCCTAGATAGTTCTCCTTTAGGGTCCTGTCGTCGTGTTTCCACAATTCTAATGAATCAGGATGGGTTCTAATAGCATTTATTGAACTTGGAAATCTTACTTGGTGTTTAGCTTCTCTACTGTTGATTAATCTCGCACTAGAGAAAATAGTAAGAAGACAATAGTAAAATTGGCCTTCTTCCTACACTAGCCTCTCTTCCAGGCAACATATCTGTATCTTTGGCTTCTATTCATGCCCAGAAAAAAATAGAGAAAGAAAAGAAGCAAGTGCATATTTTCAGAGGAACTTAACATTGTCTTTTCTTAAATTCTCATCCCAATGTTTATCAAGTTAGAGAACCATGCTATACAAAGTGTCTCATAGCAGCAAAAAAAAAAATCAAAGTATAAATATAAAAGTCCACCTCCAGGCTATTAAATAGTCCATGATAGTGGCCCCTGAGCACATGCACATTGACCTTTCAAATGTTCATGGAGGACTCTTGTTAGATTACATACCTCACATTATATTTTCATTTCCATTGAACTGTTGTTTTTAAAGGAAATGCCAATAAATTACTACTGCCTAAAATGTTTCCAGCTCACAGAGCCATGCCTCTCATTATCACTACAAATATCCCTTCCCAATATTAATGTTTACATTAGACCAAAGTATACCTGATAGTTCACTTGAATTCCAAATAGAATTGAAAATAGATTTTAATGGCTAACTGCCATATGTCTATGTTACATAGATATCTCAAGTGGGAAAAAGTATATTAAGTATTTGTGAAAATCATTCTTGTTCCCAAACAACTCAGTTAAAATTAAACATCTGTCACAAGAGACACAGCGTCATCACAGGTAACT
This sequence comes from Zapus hudsonius, assembly GCA_004024765.1. Taxonomy (NCBI): domain Eukaryota; kingdom Metazoa; phylum Chordata; class Mammalia; order Rodentia; family Dipodidae; genus Zapus; species Zapus hudsonius. The sequence continues at coordinate 2,334 of PVHP010014572.1, forward strand.
TCATACAATGGTTTAAGCTCCCAGACCCTGTTCACATGTGCATTGAACAGATGGGCTCTGTTATAGGCCCTTTTGACTAGCATTTAAGTAAACATCTCAGCAATCTGTCATGATTTTGGTATTCTGAATGACCTTCAAAGTCCTTGAAAAAGAACCTGCTAAATGATGTTTACCAACCTATGACTCCTAATTTGTAAATATGCTCTTATTAACATAAAATGTGTTTCAACAGCTAAAGAAAAGAGCATAACCAAAATTATTTGATGCACGAAGATTTGCTGGACAGCGCTCTTTGGTTGTGTTCTGCTCTGTTTTAACAATGACCCTCACATAAGCGGGGTGCCATAATATAATGGTGTGTGACATTTATGGAGAATGACTGTGGTTCTGACTTCAATCAATGCTTTGACTTGTTAAATCCCACAATAAAATGATATGTGAAACTTCAAGTCTTCTCCCTTGCAGTTCAGTGATGTCTCCTGCATCAGCTAAAATCTAGACTCCTTGCAGACTGGGCCAGTCCAGGCCTTAAGCCTGAATAGGTATTTTTGTCTCCTAGTTATGAGTGCTTGAATTTACCTTGGCTATTATGTGTTGGTACAGAGTTACACTAGAGGCTCCACATTCAGTGTCCCTAAAGAAATGTCTTCAGTAATCTATTGCAAAAAAAAAATATTTAAAGCAGTTATATACTGCAAGTTTGAAATGGTCTGGTCCTATTCTCCCATAGACAAGAAATAAAAGTAACAGTGATGTCATTTTGAAGCTTGACTTGGAAAAAAAGTGTCCCAACCAAATTACCTATTCCATTGTTTTTACTTCATACAGTAACCCTGTAATTGATGATAATATTTCTGAATGACTTGGTTTATCCACGTGGCTCCAACAATGTTTTACAATGATTCTCGTATAAACTGCACTTGAGCTGATGGGTCAAGGCTCTTTTTTTCTGGCATAATAGGTAGAGAGCAGAAAGTAGCTTAATTGTGCTGTCATAAGAGACACGATTTAAGGGCTTGATCAAAAAGTGAAGAACCAAGAATAGCCAGCTAAACAGAAGCAATCAAAGAACATTTTCATGAAATCTTACCAAAGGTCATACCGGTCATTAATGAAGATTGTATTTTTCATTTCCAAAGTCACCTTCTAACATCCTTGCTTTGATGATGGTCTATAATACATTAAATGAAAATGGTTTCATTGCTTTTGTTGAAGGCTCAGAAGGGTAAGATTTATGTTGACCTGATAATTGTTATCATTTCACCTATGGTCTTAGAGGAGAAAAAAAATTAAAGGGAAGCAGTAAGAGAAAATATGTAATGTAATGTCACTCATCTCTAATGTCCTGGCTAATATAAATGTCTCAGAGTTCAGATTCAAGCCAAAAAAAAAAAAAAAGAATGAAAGGAAGTGGTGTTAGGGGCTTGCTCATTTATTCCTAGTTGTAACTGGTTAGAAAAAAATTTATTCCAGTTATTTACTTCAACTTGATCTAACACTCAGGATAATATTAATTGGTATGATAAGAACAGTTTGAAACTACAAATGAAAGCAGCTCTATTTAACTTCCCAGAGAGGTGGTGAATATCACATTTTCCCATCTCTGTCTGCACTGCTCATGAGAGTCATGGTGTTGTAATGAGTCACAGAATGTCACCCAGTGGACTCTTTTTTCTCTCACCCAAGGCAAATCCTCTTTGTTAACCCTGCAGTGGAGAACACAGGCAACAACCTGTGTGGGCTGGACAGCTTGCTAACTCCCAGCACTCCTGTGAGATCAAATGATTGACTGCTTTGGTCTTTGCAATCTCCCATGCACCTTGTAGTAAATGGTGTATCTCTGGCCCTGGAATGTCGCTGCAGGTCACCTACGGAACTTAACAGATAAACAGTGAAGGCTGCATGTTAACTGAGATGCCATGAAAATAAGTCAGCTGGCCTCACAGGCTACCTACTGCCTCTTCCCTGATCAGGAGCTACTAATGAAAGTTGAAATCTATGAAAAACACAGGGATTATCTTTAAAAGACCCAGGTGCACTTAAGAAGTAGACTATCTAAACATCAAATGAGGAATGAGCTCAGGGAACTAGAAACACTTTGGGGAGCACATTAGATTCCAGTCCAGCCAGATAGACAAGTGAGAAGATGAGAGGCTTCCTGTTGTGCCTTTGGCCAGATGACTACATGGGCAGAGGAGATCAAAGGAGGGCAAGGGTCAGGAAGGCAAGATGACAACCCCGAAGGCAGGAGAAGCAGTGACATGGTGTGGAGCAGTGCTCCATTTCAGAACCCTCACGGAAGCCATCTGGAATAGTCTGAAAATAGTGCCAGGAGTAATGGAATCCAAGTTCATAGGCACATGAACCCCCCTTGATGGGGTGCCAGTGCCTGGCCCCACGATGACTACAGACCTATGCATTCTGGGTGGGTTGTGCTTCTGTGATCTCAGAGCCTTTTATCACCTTGTTCCCTGTGACTACATGTTACCTTGATGTTTCTAAAAGGACCAAGATCATGTCCATTCTGCATAATTTACTTAAGGTCCATCCTCAGATACACACATGGCCGACAGTTACTAGACCTCTGCAGATGGCTCCTCATCCCTCTTTTCCAATCATCTCTCATAGCTCTAACTCCCTGCCTGTAGTGGGTAGAATGATGCTCCCCAGAATACATGTCCGTGTCTTAGAACCTGTAAATAAAGTGACCTTATTTAGAAAACAGCCTGTGAATGAAATGAAGCTAAGGATGCTGTAATATGGTCATCGTGGATTACCTGAGTGATCCCTCATCCACTGGCAACTGCTCCTAAAGAACACAAGAGGCGAAAACCACGTGAAAACAGAGATCAGAACTCGGCAGCCATAACCCAAAGAATGCCTTGCCCACTGACGAGATACCCAACAGGGAAGGTGCACTTCCCCCCAGGATGAAGTGTGGACTGCTGATGTCCAGCTCCAGAACACTGAGAATTCAGTTTATGCTATTTTAAGCCATCACTTTTGTCATAATCTGTATCATCAGCTCTAGGAAGCAAATGCGTTTTCCTGCTTTGCTTTGTCTCCCGGGTGACAGTTACAGCTCTGTCTCATATGGTGTGTACTTGCTCATTATTCTCTCCTCTGGAATGTGAGGGCAGGGAGTGGATCTCCCATGTTCCCATCGCCTAGAGAAATGCCCAGCACACAGTAGTCACTTAGAATATGTTGAATTATTAATTATGTGAGCCACTCGGTAATCTCCTAGGCACTTCTATTCAGGTATATTTCTGTGGACAGACTGCTGCTTTGGTTATAACCTTATATACTCAGAATGGTCTGAAAACACACTGATGTTCACACATTTATTTACACAAACATCAAAAATCCTTCAGAAATAATTTAAAAGCTCACTCATTGTTTTGAGGTGTTGCCATTCAAGAAATACCTCGTGATTCAATTTTCCAAAATATGTTGAATTTGACATGAGAAATTCTATGTAAGTTGAAGCCACTGGTTTCGATGTACATTGTAAAAAGAAAGGCACTGCTGAAGGTTTCCTCGTTATTGCTTTGGCCTGGGTTTCTTTTCATCTCCAGGAAAGCCAGCGCACAGAAGCTGAAGGATGCCACATGGTGGCTGAGACTGCTCTAAGAGTCATTGTCAAGGTTAACAGGTGTCTGCTCATGAGAATGGTAAAGAGAAGAAGGATGGGAGGGCTGACTCTGGCAGGTGATAAGCAGAGAGACGGAGAGGCACTCATTCATGTCACCACGGGCTGCTGCGTGGGAACACATCGGGGAGCTGAAGGACTCAAGGAGTGAGCCCCCACCCTCTGGCTTTTCCTTGGTTGATACAGGCTCAGCTATGAAGAAACAGCAACGGGGAAGCAGCTACAAGCACTTTAATTACACAGGAAGCCAGGCAGGTGAATGGGGAGATATAATTCAAAGAATAGCTCAAGGTGGAACTCACAGTACCTGGAGGAGAAATGGTCTCTTTATTGTGAAAGATAAGGAAGACTAGAAAAGGAGGGTTGGAGGGGGGCAGGCATTCCATCGATGGTGGGCATTTGATTGCTGAGACCTTGGGTGATTCTCATGCCATTGTTTTGTCCTGTTGTAGATTTGAGGACAGTGAAGGTCAGAGATTTGTTTTATTTTATTGATTGGTGTGTGTGTGTGTGTGTGTGTGTGTGTGTGTGTGTGTGTGTGTGTGTGTTGGGGCAGGGGTGGGGGGGACACACTAGGGCCTTTTGCTACTGCAAGTAAGTGTCAAATGCTCACCCCAATTTTGCATCTGCCTTACTTGAGGTTTGCTTACAAGAGTGAATCACATGGGTGGCTTGGATATCGAACCCAGGCTCTGCAGGCTTTGTTAGCAAGTCCCTGCTGAGCCATCTTTCCAGCTCCAAGGTTCAGAGAATTTAAGTAACTTTTTTTAACATCCCGGGCAAAGGCCTTTGTGACTCAAAGCCATGAACTGCCAAAGTATCTGTGCGCTTATATTAGACAATAAGCATGGATCGTTTATTTTTCATAAAAAGAACTGGCCCTATTTTCTAAAATATTCTGCTTCCCTAATGCATAGGAAGAGAAGTGAGTGATAACCATGCACAGGAAGCCTTATCAATATCCAGAAAGAGACTGATCATGTTCAAGAGAAATGTTTGACCCAGGGTCAGGATTTTAGATTCATATTTCAGCCCTTTCTCTGACCAATTATGTGACTTTAAATAAAACACATACATGAGGTGGGTGTGGAGGCACACACCTTTAATCCCAGCACTCAGGAGGTAAAAGGAACACCATGAGTTCGAGGCCACCTTGAGGTTACATAGTGAATTCAAGGTCAGCCTGGGCTAGAGCTAGATAGTACGTCAAAAAAAAAAAAAAAAAAAAAAAAAAAAAAAAAAAAAAAAAAAAAAAAAAAAAAAAAAAAAAAAAAAAAAAAAAGCAAAACAAAACAAAACAAAACATTAAAAAAAAAATTCCACATACCTACTTAGATATGTAGCTTCTTCATCCCATTGATTGGTTTAACATTTGAATAATACACACAAATAAATCAGTTAGTACCTGTAATGTCTAAAGACATTATTGCTGGGATTATTATTTCATATGTAAAGAGGTGGTAAATACATATGTACCTTTTGGGTCCACAATCCAGTTTGCAAGCCAATTTCAGGGAGACATGCCAGGAGAGATTACCGAATGAGGCCACCCAGAGCTGCAGTGTCCTCTTAACTGGAGGACACCCCTCTGGGTGTGCCTGTGAGGGCATTTCCAGAGAGGGTTAACTTAGAAAACAAGACCCCCACCCTGAGTGTGGCACCATCCCTTGGGCTGGGGTCTTGGACTAGATTAAAAGGGTGAAAACACTTATCTTTCTGCCTGTAAATTTCAGATTCAATCAGCAACTTTGTTCACTCTCTGCCATGCCCCTTAAATCCTGAGCCAAAATTCTCCCTTCCTTCCTTCCTTCCTTCCTTCCTTCCTTCCTTCCTTCCTTCCTTCCTTCCTTCATTTTCCCTTCCTTCCAAGTTACTTTTGTCAGGTATATTTTTCCATGGTAACAAGCTACTAATATGAGTTATTAAATTTGATTTGATTGTTGTAGATATCCTTTATCTATTATTAAAGTGCCTGGGTATTAAAGTGAGAAGTCTTATTTAGATTAAAATATTTTTAAACCAGGTAGGTATAACATTGAAAAAGCACTGTCTTTGAATTTTTTTTAGAATGGGAATATTTATAGTAATATTTTAAATCCAATGACATGCTCATGAACTAAGCCATTCATCTGCCACAGAGCATGGGAAATAAAACTTTATTGCTTCTCTTCATGTAAACTTCTTACTCACTGATCACGTCATTGATGGACACATCTTTTTTAACACTCAAGTATCAAGGTTCACATCATTTCAATTGGCCGAATTATGCAAGACCTTGCAGATTCTTAACTGATGATCAGGTCTGTGAGTTGTTAAAGTTTATTCCGTGATTGAATGTATCCACTTTGTTTTCTTATTTTATCCAAGGTATCAAGTGTGTGGGTAAACATAATACACAGGCTGGAAGAGTTAACAGCATTCCTTAACCTGCTTCATTCCACTGCCTGGTCAGCTTCCTTCCAGAGACCCAGTCATTTTTATGGCTTTGTGTTTTCCTGGTACTGTCTTCCTAAATGTCTATAGTGTATCACTAGTTCAATTTAGGAATTACTGATGGTCCTAGATCATGGAAACTGTGAGGTCTATCTCACTAATAATTCTTCCCCACCATACATTACAAAAATGTATTACTATGTCATGCCTCTAGTAATTCTAGGTACAAAATCAAACAGCAAGCTTTTCCTGCTTCACCAGGGTAAGCCCATCGGGAGCCCTATTGCTTATGCTGCGCTCATTCTATACATAGCATATGACTAACAAAGCCTTTATCTCCATCTCTTCTACCCCTCACCCCCACGTTGTTACCACATATTTTTATACCATCAAAATTAATACTGTTTATATTCTGACTTGAAAGGGCCATTTATCTGTGAGCTTCAATTATATGGTAAAGCACCAGAGTTAAACTAAGTATGTGTATTTTCCAGTAAAATATTTTTCTTTGAGGAGGTCTGTCAGGCTGAGTTCAAGGCTCATGCTTCTCCTGGGTCAAAGATCATGGTACATAAACCATTCAGAAGTGAGTGTCCCCAGTCAAGGAAGCCTGGCTTCTCTCCTCTGAGGACTGATGGGAGTCTATTTAGATCATCACATCACTTGGTGGATTTTTTTTCTTCTTTTTTTTCCAGGTATTGGTAATTGGCAATCTTTGATGATCCGTACTTGCATGTCTATTTTCTCTGATGACCTTCAGAGTATTCCCCTCGCTGCGGTGCTGTGGAGGGAAGAGAGCCCAGGCACTCTGTAAATGGGAAGCCTTGCAGGCTGAATGACAGAACTGCTTCAATTCTAGGACCCTCGAAAGCTAGTCTTGTTGGGAGGTTTCTGGGCAAATAATGTTTGATTCAAACTGCTCTCCCATTCTGGTTACAGCTTCGCCAATACGCTCATCCATCAACATGTCTCCATATTCTCCATAAATCAAGGAAATTAAAAGTTTGGTACCTGTTGATGGCTGCCTTTCCATATGTCATTTATTCTCCTGTAAGTCCATTCTTTTTTTGTAATTCAATATGGAGTTCATGATGGATTTTAAAGAAGGAAGACGAATAGGGGAAAAGTCTACCTTGAGTTGGAAGCTAATTCAGACTTGTATGTAAACGACATCCAGGCAGATGCAAAGCTCACTACCATGATATTGTGTTCTCAATCATTCTACCTGATGGTACAATCAGCTTAACAGAGTCAAGAAGTTAAATGACATCTAAATTCTAGAATCATATTCTCCAAACATATGGCTGATGGAATTTAAATTCAATAAAGCTAAATCAAACCTGAAACTCGTGTCCTGAGTCACAAAAGTCCCATCTCAAATGTATGCAATTGCATGCTATCAGCACCCACCTTACCCCAGGAGGAAGGTCAAGGACGTAAAGTACCAGTGGGCATCGATTCGCTCCAGAAGTCTCTGAAGAACTATATTAGTGACAAATGACAAGGACTTATTAGCTCTGTGTTCAGTTGAGAGTTCAAGGTCATCCAAGGTGATGGCAGTGACAAGCCGCTCACCATCATCCCTGAGTCTGTCTGGAAATCACTAGCTTCAGGCTCTACAAGCCCCTCACCATCATCCCTGAGTCTGTCTGGGAACCACTAGCTGCAGGCTCTTAAGCCTGAGCTGATAAAGTGGAGCTATTCAATCCTGCACTAGTTTCTGGGGATTCTTTGACCTTCATTGGAGCCTTTTGGGATGAGTAGGATAGTTTGAGAAATGGAAAACAATGTGAGGTGTCAGAAATGAGTATTAATGTGGAGGTGTGACAGGAGAAGGACAAACCCTTGCAATACAAATGACATTCACCAACTAGGGAACTTGCCCCTGGTTCTATGCCTAACAAAGTAGACACAGAATGTTAAAACATCTACATACAACTGTACTACAGACCGTAAGAGAGCTAACTCGGAGGCTTATCAATGATGCACCATGTAATTTGAAATTACAGAAACTGCCTAGGACTTGTGTGTCTCCTAAGCCCCCACCTCACCCCGTGATTGCCAGGAGACTGTTGTGTTTGTGAAAACCAAACATGTAACACTCTCCAGTCTCTTGAATATGACTCTTTGTCCTTCAGCTTAAAGAAGAGTGTGTATCATGGCAAAACCTCATGCTATCCTTTGGACCTTGAATGCCCCCAAAGGACCCACGTTTTTAAGGCTTCGTTGTCACCCTGTGGTACTATTGGGAATTATAGAATCTATAAGAAATAGTAGGGAGGGGTGAGTGGAAGGGAGTTATACCATTGAGGGATGACCACTGACAGGGATATTAGGACCCCAAACACGTTCTGTCTCTCCCCTTTTCCTCCTACTCTTCATCAGGTGGGAAGCCTCCCCCATCAACTACACCCACCGTGATGCACTGTGCCGCAAGCAGCAGGCGCCTCAAACCATGAGACAAAGCAAACATTTTCTCTTTGTAAGTTGATTGTCACAGGAATTTTGTTACAATGACAGAGAGCTGACTAGCATACCCCGACAGGATAGTTTTCTTTTTGACCTTTAAAGCAAATTAAAGTTTTGATAAGCTTACACTCTTAATATTTTCACCAAATAGTAGTATAGATTTTTATAGGTACATAATTAAGGAATATGTAACACACACACACACACACACACACACACACACACACATATATATATATATACATTCAAAAATTACACTCCAATTTCAGTATTGAAAATAACTTTCACTTATGCTGGAACAAAGATAAAGAAAATGATATTTTTATTAATGTATGACTTCTTTAATACACTGACCTCAGGCAAGCTTTCATCTATTTTAGTATATTCTGGAAGTTTCTTCCTCTACTTTTTTTTTTCATTTTAACTTCTCAGCACCATACAAAGTTGAGCACTTAGGAAATGCTTTTGAAGATGATAATAGGTTTGCCATTTCAAAGTGTGGATAATTTGAGTCATGGAAAGGTTAAATAGCTTGCTTGAAACTACCCCATGCTTTCTTCCCACCTATACCCAGGACAGGGTGAATTCATCTTTCCCCTCTTTGATCTTTCATAGATAATTGAGAAACCAAGTCATTTCTTCTCTTAACAAAAGAAGTGTCTTTCTGGCTAAAGTTTTGGTAATCCAATTTATTCTCTTTATTTCAACAGAACAAACAATTGATTTCTCTTTTCCATTTTCAATCACAAAACCTTATCACATTTCATTCTTGCTCTCTGAGTTATTAGATTTCTCTTCGTGTTCCCACATGCTTGATATGCACAAGTCAAGTGTAACCTGAAAGATATTAAAGTGGATTTGCAGGGAAATGGCCCATATCTAGGAAATGTGTCTTATTGCCTCTTAATTCCTCTTTTGTTTAATGTGCTTATTGGTATTTTCCTAGGATCATGCTGGTGCGGGGTGATGACACATTTCTGCTGACAGCCTTGAACTTTCAGACAGTGTCTGTAAAGAAGGAGAGAGGAGTCTTTAATTAACGCCCTAAAATGGGGCTGAAAACAGAGAACAGCAAAGTTGGAAGACAGATCTGACTGTCAAAACAAAATGAAATCAAAATCCTTAAGTGCTCTGCCCCTACGGCAGCTCCACCTGGGTCTGCTTCACGCTCACACAGGAATCGGGCTGGACCTGGAGACCACAGAGAAATATTTCATTTGAAGGAAGCAATGATACAACTTTCTTCAGACACTCTGCCTGGAGCACCACACTGCCCCATTCTTCTGTCTGCCAACGGAGCTGTTTTCAAATCCCCCGTGGCCATAGCATCCCTCGACAGGCTTGAAAGCTTCCTAGGTCATTATAGTGTGTGAGAGACCATCAAGCTGGAATAAGAAAAGATCTCACTAAATGAGCCCCTAAACTCAGGCCCAGCCACTGTAGCTACTCTTTTAGTTAGAGGAGAAATTCATGTCGCACCATAAGGAAACCTACATAGCTTGAATGTCACACCCCAAGCCTAGGGTCTCGTGCTTTAGGAAGTGATATAGCACAGACCCAGGATATGAACTTGAACATAGCCTGGTAAAACCCATACTTTGCAACAGAGGAGTCTAAGGACCTTAATTCAAGGACAAAGGAGGATTCCATACTTTTCATCCCACCACCCTGTCTGAATTGCTTGCCACCCTTCTTTCTGATAAGCTATGTTCTTTTCTGAATATGCAAACTATGATTTTAAATGAATCTTTATTGAGCCTTTTCTACCTGCTAGGCGTTGACCTAGGTAAGGAAATACAGAGGCAACTTTAAGAAGCAAATTCTTTATCTTAATAAAAGAAAATTTGTCATTTTCCTCTTGCAAAGACCAAGTGCTACAGGAAAGGTGCACACAGTGAGTTCCCAAACCCAAACAAAGGAATCTGTGCGGGGCCTTGGCCTGATACCTCTGCTCCTTCAGGAAGACCCATCTGTCTCCCCCTGACTGTAAATTCTTCTGGTGCATCCCCTTTGATCTCTCCCTGTGTTAGAAGCAAAGTCCTGCCACCATGACTACTCAAAATCCATGCTAAGCAACCCTGGCCACCAGGTATTATCAGTTCATCCCAGTGACACACAGTGAGGACACTGTGGGCTGCCTTAAATTACATGTTTGAAACTTGAGTCAGTGTTTCTAAATAGATTGGCCACGAAAAGAGTGCAAGTGATCAAACCAAGATGAGCCTGAGAATGTAGATTTCCATTCAGATGCTGAGCTAGCCACAATGCAGAAAGAACAGAAGACCTTTCTTCCCCCATGCTTATAGAAATTACTGTGACTAGGGTGGATAAAATCTTAACCAAATTGAAGTATATGTCCTTTATAGTAACGCCTATGTATGGCAAGTGAGTAATGCTTGCGTTACTCATTTATTGAACAATAACGCTTGTCAAACACTCAAGAAATGAGGCTATGGAAAATTCATTCAGCCTACTTGCCCTTCCTCAGGGACTTGGTCTGTGTTTTTATTTGATTTTCCCTCATCTTTTTGTTTGCTGTTGCATGCATATGTTGGTATGCATGTTTGCATATGTGTGAGTGGATATGTAAGCACATAATTCACAAGTTATGTGGGGGGTCCGAGGTCAACAACAGGTGTCACCCCCAATTGTTGTCCTCCTTATTCTTTAAGACAGGGTCAGAGGCTGAAGAGATAGCACAGTAATTAAGGTGCTTGCCTGCAAAGCCTAATGACCTGGGTTCAATTCCCCAGTACCCATTAGACAGATGCATGAGTGGTGCATGCCCCAGTGTGTTCATATTCCCTCCCTCCCTCCCTCCCTCCCTCCATCTCTCTCTCTCTCTCTCTCTCTCTCTCTCTCTCTCTCTCTCTCTCTCTCTCTCTCTCTCTCTCTCTCTCTCTCTGCTTACAAATAAATAAGTAAATAAAATAGCCAGAGTCCGGTTGATAGTTGACTGGTAAAGCCAGGGATTTGCAGGCTTGCACTGCCATGCCTAGCACTTTACAAGGGTTCTGAGGATCTGAACCTGGGTTGCCATGTTCACATGGCAAGCAATTTACCTGCTGAGACATCTTCAGTCTTGGTCTTCCATTGTCCTTTTTCAGGAAGTTCTGTAACCTCTGTGATCAGCAGGCAGTGGACACCATAGTTTCCAGTTCCTGGCTCTGCAATCCATTAACCACCCTGAGAAGGTGATAGCCAAGCCCCATAATCATGGAGGAAACAGTGTCCACCCGATGGCTATGGTGCATAGGCTGCATGGGGCTCAACACAAAGGGATGGATGACAGAGGTTGCCTTACGCCATGGTGGGTAAGCTAAGCCATTCCTAACTCTGTGGGGCCCAAAGTCAGGAAAGCAACAAAGGAATTGTCCCCGCAGATCTGCTCAACCAGCTTTCACTAAAGTCCTTCCATCTGCTGAAGCCAGACTCAAGCACACATGAACACACACATCACACACACATACATAAAAATATCTGACCTACACATAGGAATGGCAATGACCATGAGCAGGTGTGATAGTTAGGTTTTGTTGTCAACTTGATCTTTTTATTATCTTGGGCAGGTCTTTGAGGATGTTTACAGGAAGTCAGCCTCTCAGCAAGGGGCAGGATGTAAAGAAGCTCAAAGAAGGTAGAGGTAAACATCCTTTCCTGTGTGGGCAGTGCAGGAAGGAAATTCCAGCCATTAAGTCTAGAAAAGGGTTTTAAGACCTCACCCTAAGGATATATAAAGGGGAAGAAATTATCTCCTTAGCTGCTCCTTCCTGTTTGCTATATTGTGTGTGGTGTTGGTGATGGGTTTCTCTCTCTGCTTGGACCTATGAAAGAGGACCAGCCTCTTTCGCTATTACAGAACTTCCCCTCAATCTGTAGTTTGAATAAATACTTTTCTCCCCCAAATTGTGCCTGGTTTGAAGATTCATCCCAGCAGCGTGTGGCTGACTATGACAGCAGGTGAGGTAATCAGGATAAAATAATCAGAAGAGTCAGAAGAAAAGAGAGAAGGAACAGGTAACAAATGTTTAGAATTTCACGGACCCTCTGGGTTTTCTCAATCCCAAACCAAGTGAGAACACAGGAGCACAGTTATGAACAACCAAACAGGCCAAAGCTGTGAGTCTCAGCAACCAACCACACCCAGGGCTCCTAAGTACCAAAGATAGCACCACCCTCTGGCATAACCAAGGATTATTGCATGGCTTACACTACCGACTCCCTGCTCCATATTTCTGCCATGATCATCATCATTTTTATAAATTTCTGAAAACCTGATTTGCAAATAAATTTGCTTCAACTGTTGTATCATTCTGCATCTTCTTTCTTACCAGGCCTTCACTCCATTGCCAGCTCTCTCTCATGTCCTTTCTCTTGGACATACTCATGAAATTGATCTGGAAATCATAAAATGCTTTCAATGATTCAACACCAAATTGTCCTTGAGAGGGTTAGAGTGATACTTGGGTGACAAACAGTAGAAGTGCTGGAGAGATTGCTAAGTGGTTAAGGCACTTGCTTGCAGAGCCTAACGAGATGTGTTCGATTCCTCAGTAACCACATAAAGCCAGATGCTCAAAGTGGCTCATGTGCCTGGAGTTGGTTTGTAGTGGCTGGAGGCCCTGGTATGCCCATTCTGTCTGTCTGTCTTCTCTCTCTATCTCTCTCTCGGCTTGAAAATATATTTTTCAAATGAGCAGCCAAAAGGGTGCCTAAAAACAGGAGGATACCCTAGCCACATGGCCCAGACTTGCCTCATATGTAAGCTCCAGGCCAAAGAGAGATCCTGTTTCAAAAAAAAAGTGGGCAACAAACCAGAGGAGTGACCCCTGAAGCTGTTCTGCAGCCTCTACACGCCACATGCACACACATGTGTGCCCACATACATGCAAGTACACATGCACAGAAACATGTAAACTATGAGCAACAAACTTTTCTCTCCCCACCATTCTTGGTGTAAAGTTATCACTGATACAAAAAAGCACACAAGTTGTCAACCCACAGTTTCCCCCTGGAAATAGAAGCAGCAGAGCACCTCCTGTAGACCCCCGCCTCCTCCCCAGACAGCATCCCAGGCTGCTCAGCTTGACCAGACACCAGACTTGATCCTGTGTCTTCCTGGGACTCACATAAACCTCGCAGAGCTAATCTTTAAAATGCTCACTCTTAAAGATGTCAATCAAAACTGTAGCCCAAAGGCAGGAGTTACCTGGTGTTGTATTTATACACTCCACTATTTCAACTAAATCTAAATCAAACCAACTTCAAAACATTGAACAAATATTTATTAAGCTCCTGGTATCTGTCAAAAATTCTGTTTGAAGCTGACAACAGGCTAGACAGGGCTCCTGCTCTCAAGAGCTCGATTCCATTGATGCTTCAGAGACTCGGAACCAGGGAGGGCTGGCAAATATTAAACAATTCAAATGGTGGTGACTCCCACGAGGAGGAAGAAACCTGTGATTCAATCAAGAATGATTATGACTCAGTTATGGCTTGTGAACACCAAGAAGACTTGTTTTTGTACATGCTTGACATGCCCTGTTGAGTCCAAGCCTAACTATACTCAAAATTATGTTACCAACACATGAGCTCTATTCTCTTACTAAATACCTCAGCGTAGTATCATATCACTGACAATGGGTTCTCCAGTCTAAAGTAGACCTCTTATACAATTGAAACTTTGTGCCCTTGACTAATTCTCCACTCACAAACCTGATAAACACTACTGTATTTTTTGTTTTCTTTTTTTAATATCAGAAGTTTAGTACCCTCCTGTTAGTGGTGTCACACAATGTTTGTTTTTCTCAGACTTGTTTTTCTTAGTATAATGTCCTTAAAGATCTTATAGTAAGATTTCCTTGCCTTTAAAAGTTAAATAATATTCCATTGTGTGAATATCTCACACTTTATCTTTTCATCTGTCAGTAGGCATTTAGGTAAGATTCTATGACAATGACATGTGTATAATAGGTGTGGTCCTATTATACAGAATTTGATAAGACTCAGCAAGGAAAAATCCACATTATGTTATTTGTCATGTTTATTCACAAAAATGCCCATACTTTCTATCAATAGAGAATGGGTTTGTATTGTTTCAGCGGTTGAGAGACGAGTGACAGGTCTGTAGAGGTTTAACACTTAAATCTATATAATGCTAGCACTTTTTTTCAGTCTGTGTTCTTAAAAGTCTTCTTTCTGTAGCTAGAGGACATTACTAGTCAAATTGTTTGAAAGTAACAAGCTTGACTTTATTTTCCCTCTAGTACTTTAGCCCATTCATCAAAATATATATAAAAGCCAGATTTCTCATCTCAAGGAAATTTACATGGAAGACTTACAGGAACATGTTTGTTGCAAAAAATTAGCCTCAGCCAAAAAAAAAAAAATCACTCTCAATTTTCTCATATTAAAAGAAAATTTCCCAATCTCTATATATCATGTAAAAAAAAAAAATAAGAGGGCTGGCGAGATGACTCAGCGGTTAAGGCACTTGCCTCTAGTGCCTAAGGCCCTGGGTTCAATTCCCCAGTACCCACATAAACCAGACCCACAAGGTGGTGGCACTGGTGCTCTCTCTCTCTCTCTCTCTCTCTCTCTCTCTCTCTCTCTCTCTCTCCTTGAAAATGAATAAATAAAATAAAATAAAATAAAAATAAGAGAAAGAAATTCCTCACAGGATTTCAAGCACATAAACAAATTCTTTGTCCTGTATTAAAACTCTGTATGGAGTTATGGAATGGACTGACCATGCAATAGATTCTCTTTTTCTACCTAATCTCACCATCCTCATCCTCATCTTCGTCGGCCTCCCTATCTTATTAGTTAAATAGTCTAATGGTCCATCCAAGCTCTAAAAGTTAATAGGAGACAGAAACATTATCTTAATTGTACCCTTTGTCATTATTATTTTTGACAGTTTTATAGGTGAGCTATAGATGATGTATTTTTATCTTATTCACCCGCCTTTACCCTCTCGTGTCTCCATCCATTGGTACTAAACCCCGCTGATTTCCAACTAATCCCCTTTATTTCACTTGGAAGTCTCAGTGAAGTCCTGACTTGCCTATCTTGGTTTCAGGGTATTCCCGTACTTCATGGGTGCACCAGAAACTCTAAACAGGCTGTAATGTATCATTAAATGTGTCAACTTGGGCTGGAGAGATTTCTCAGTGGTTAGTGTACCTGCCTGTCAAGCCTAACGACCTGGGTTAAATTCTCTAGTACCCGTGTAAAGCCAGAAGCATAAAGGGGTGCATGTATCTGAAGTGTGTTTGAAGTGGCCAGAGGCCCTGATGTGCCCATTCTTTTCCTCTCTCCTACTGTCTCTTTCTCCCTTGCAAATAAAAAAATATTTTTAATGTGTCAACTGTGTCATACTTCATTATATGTATATCAATATCAGCCCTTGTTTCTATTTTTCTGGGAAACCACAACAAACATATATTTCCCTGTTAGCTCCCTGCAAGTAAAGCACATGCCTGGTTTATTTAGATGACATTATGTCACACTCTTCATCACCATCATAATTATGATGGACACCATTTGAGATCTTCTATTGTACCCAGGACCATGCTAAGTACTCATTTGAAAATTTTAACCCTCAAATTAACCCTAAGTAATTTATATACCACTAGTATATAGCAGAGATTTTTTTTCTTTCAAGATAAAAACATGAACACATATATAAATAAATGAATACATAGCAAATGCAATAATTTAAGGTAGTAACCTTTTGCTCCCTGTCCTCTAAATTCCGCCTCTCTGTCTTTCTTTTTAAAGTTGATTTTTGCTCCAGTGGTTGTCTGAGAAGAGCTACACACTGGCCTGTCCTGAGCCCTGATCCAGCAGGAGCAGAACCACAGTAGAGGATTCTCTACTTACATGGGGGGGGGGAACCTGATGAAGACAAAGGACTAGCTGGGCAGTTTCTGAAGGGCAAAATACCAGGGACCAGCCTAGCAGACTCTCAACAGTTTCAGGCACACTCCCTTCACCCAACCTGCAGCATTAGGAACCTCTGGAGAACTGGGGACCCCAAGGAACCAGAGCCACCCACAGCCACACAGCATCCAGCACAGCTTATCTGAATAGCAGATCTAGGGACCCAACCAGCCTAGTAGAACCCATAGCATGACAAAGAGGGAAACTGCATAGGCGAGACTGAAACCATCCCAAAAGGGTCTCACTGAATCCCAGGTCAACCTGGAACCCATTATAGACCAGGAACCTCAGCCTCCCAGTTGACAGGATTAAGGTCTTGAGTTACAAACCCTGAGGAATTTTGGCTTTGTTAAAATACTGGTTTAATCCCCACTCTTGCATAAATATCCTGCTGGTCTTGTTTATATTTATATATTTCACAGTTGGATATTAGGACTGCATTTTGCTCCACCCCGCCTACTTGAATATTTGCATAGCAAGCCAGTACAACACATTGGGTCTCTTCTGTTTTACTCTGGGAGTAATATAAGAGCCACACCTGGCAACTTGGGCTCCCACCCTGAAGATATAGAACTTCTGAGTCACACATCTAAGAATACATCAGATAATTAGAAAACCCAAGCATTGAATTTAATTCAAGCTGCAAAAATCTCTACATTATAATAAAAGAAACATGACAATTTAATTCCACCAAAAATTATAAATTCATCAGACATGACCTCCACTGAGACTGACTTACATGAAATGCCTGACAAAGAATTCAAAAGAATGATTATAAATATGTTCAAAGAAATCAAAGAAGAAATAAGGAGGTAGATACAAGATATGAGTAAGGAAGTAGAAATAATAAAGAATTACCAATCAGAAATTCTAGAAATGGAAAACACAGCAAGTCAAATACAAAACTCTGTAAATGGATCAAGGAGAGGACAGAATATCTAAACTGGAAGAGAACAGGAACAGTCCAACAAAGAGAAGGACCAACTAATAGGAAAGAAGGAGCGGGAATTTCAAGACATTCAGGACACTATAAATGGATCACACATAAGAATTCAGGGTAGAGTAGAAGGAGAAGAAATTCACACTAAGGGCTTAGTAAGTATTTTCAACAAAACCATGAAAGCGAATTTCCCCCAAATAGGGAAAGCGGTGCCAATGCAGATACAGGAAACATTTAGAACACTAAACAGATGAAACCAGGAAAGAACCTCTTCTCACTATATTATAAATAAATACTGAGAACACAAACCAAGAAAAAACTATTGAAAGCAGTAGGAGAGAGGCATCAAACCTTAAAAGCCAGAAGGGCTTAGAGTGATATATTCCAAGTCCTGAAAGATAACAAGTATTAACCACAATCACTATATCCAGCAAAGCTAGCCATCACAACTAAAGGACAAATAAGGACTTTCCACAATAAAAACAACAATAACAACAAAAATAGCAAAAAGAATATATGGCTACAAAGCCAGATCTTCAGAAAATACTTGAAGGGATCCTTCAGACTGAGAGGCCCCCAAAATATTACAGGCCATTGCCAAGGCTCTTGGTTGCCCACAAGAAAGAGATGGTAGGACCCTATTGCTGAAGACCACATATGCTTGGGCTGCAGGTCACTGAGAAATCATGCTGGAGCTGAGCTGAAAACATTCTCCCTGTTAACCAGCTGAGAAAGCTGCACAAAGCTATGGCTGCATGCAGCACTAATGGAGACAGAAGTCATCAACGGTAGTGAACAGCAGTGGATCTTGTCAGCATTAAGACTGGCCAGGGGCAGGAGTGGCAAGTCTATTGTCTAATTGGACTGGTGGCCTGTTCCACGGGAGGGAATATATGACTGGTACTGAAAATCTAGTCAAAAGCCTATGGCGGAGGAGGTCATGAGCCCTGCTGTTGTCTGGCTAAGTGGATATATTATGCCCACCAAACTGCCTTATATGCACCTTTTTAAAGGAGTAGACCTATATATTAATGCTACTCTCACTTTCAGCTAGAGAAGCTTCTCTTTTTCAGATGGCAGTGACCCCTGGGACAACTCAAAAGACACCATAGTGCTGAGAAGAAGAGACAATAGAGTATTCAGCACTGGGGCATCTCTGTCACACCTCCTGAGACTCAGGGTCTGTTGGGGAAGAGGTGGAGGAAAGATTGTAAGAGCCAAAGGAAGTGTAGGTCTGCTTACAATGCAAACTTCAGACAAAATGGCCTTGATATCCATGACTTCACAGAAGACCTTCATAACAGGAGGAAAAGATGATGACATCAAAATAAAATAGAGACTTATTGAGAGGGGGAGGAGATAGGATGGAGGGTGGATTTGAGAGGGAGAAAGTAGGGGTGGGAGGGAATTATCATGGTTTGTTTTCTATAAATAGGGAAGCTGTCAATACAAAGTATAAAAAAGATAATTTAGAAGATACTTACCAAGCATGTAAATATACCAAACCCCCTATAAGCTAGTAGCTGATATTGCAGAACTTATATTTTCACAGTGGGGCAAACAGCGAGGAACATAGCTTTGGTGGTTTTTGAGCCATAGCAGGAGAAACCTGGCAGTGACAATTGATTGTGTGTTCTTGCTAGAGTTCAGTATGTCATGTTATGAGTTCTCAGAGAGCAGTTAGGAATAGTTACAGTGAAATGATGAATGAGGAAAGTCCTGGAGGTTTGGGTGTTCACAAGGTAGGTAGATGTGGATGATCTAAGAAAGAGCAAAAGGCTGCGATGGCTGACAAGTGATGGGAAAGCTGTAACGGAATCCAACATGAGCAAAGAGTTCTTGGTGGCTTTGTGGGGCTTTGCAGATGATCTTTAAGGACTGTGGATGTGACTGGGAGCAACACAGCAGTCACAGGGTTTTGAGCAGAGTATACTCACAGTGGGACATAGTTTTTGGAAGATAACTACAGAAGTGCATTTTACATAGACTACTAGAAGTGTTAGAGAAGAGGAAGGGTCTACAATTAGAAAGCTATAGTAATAATGTTCCTAGAATGAGCCTGGCAATGACCAGGTACTGGGAGGAACTATTTTTGAATGAGTTAGAGTCTAGATAGATTCATCAAGTAGACAAGATAGCCCTTAGTGGCAAATGAGATATAGGTTATTATAGATTAATTGCTTGTTTCCTCTTAAAATTCATATATTGACACTGTAACCTTCAACATGATGGAATAAGGAGGCAGGGCTTTCAGAAGGCAGTGAAGGCATCTCTACCACCCTTGAGAGCACCAACTTCTGAAGGAGAAAACAAAATCTCCTTTGCTCTCTTCTGGCCTCATAAGTACACAATAATCAGTATACATTCTTGCCTTTAATCCCAGTACTCAGGAGGCAGAGGTAGGAGGATCACTGTGAGTTCAAAGCCATCCCGAGTCTACATTACACAGTGAACTCCAGGTAAGCCTGGGCTACAGTATAGAGTGGGATGTGGGATCCGAAGAGTCACTTCACCAGAATCCCACCATACTATAACCCTGATCTCAGAACTTCAGACTTGAGAACTATGTGAAATGAGTTCCTGCTACTTAGAAGCCACCAAGGTCATGGTGAGACGCTGTAACAGGTAAGCATACTAAAACATAGAGTTTGTAAAAGTGACAGAGAGAGAGAGAGAGAGAGAGAGAGAGAGAGAGAGAGAGAGAAGCCTAACAATCATAACATTTTTGTCCTGACCACCTGGCAGAGGAAAGTTGCTCCCAAGTGACACTCAGAAGGCTGCAGGGCCAGTGCAAGGTCTAATGTTTAGCTCTGGACCTAAGTTGGAGACCCTGACTCAATAAGTTGACATGTTGAAGCATCAATTTAAAAAGCCAGAAATTCTGAGGACAGGTTGAGACTGGGCAGGGACATCTCGGAGGGCATTACCCCTATGAGGCTGAGGGCTGTAACTGAGTATCAGTAGAGAGAGACAGGCTGGGATGGGGAGGATGGACGGGGCATCATCCCAGGAGACAAGAGCAGAAGAGGCTGGTTGTGCAGAAGACCCTGCTGGAAGGTGTTCCCACAATCTAGGCAAAGAATGAACACCAAGTTCAAGGAGGAAATGACGACAGAGAAGATGTCGGCATAGGGCTACACAAACACATTCTGGAAGCTGGTCACAGATCTGGTGCACATGTCATTGCCCTAGCTGGACAAAACCAGTTCAGTAGAGCGAGAAGAATCGTGTATATTTAATCATCATTCGGATGACATACCCACCTCATTGGGGGCCTTAGATTTTCTCCCAATTATTAGTACCTCAAAAAATAGCTCACTGCAGAAAAAAAAGAACCGTCTTTCTAGCAGCAGACTTTTGTCTATCTGAAAGAAGGCCATCCAGTTTTAATTATCATGCCTTTTTTATTAGATGCTTGTGTTTGTGTTCGTGGGTGTGTATGTGGTGTCTGTTTAATTTCCAAGCCTAAGTTTCTTTGATCCTAGAAAACAGAGTCCTCAGCATTCCTTCCAGAACAAGCACCACTGCTAAGCCCCCATTTGATTTCTCCTCCCCTGCTAGCGCAAATTCTACAGAGGCCAATTAAACTGACCCAGCATCAAACACAGCACACTATCTCGACACGGAGGTGATTATCAGCATCCAGCTATATTTTACATTAAGTACTAAGTGACAAACAGGGTCTTTTGCTTTTCATGAAACTGTCTTTTGAGTAGAAACACATTGTGGCTTGCAAAACACTCAAGAGTATGGCCATTAACTACAGGAAGACACCTGCACTAGGTTTCCTTCTCAAAATCAGCAAGGTCAAATCATGCCCCTCATATATGTTTTTTAGTTATTGTCCATTTTCTGAGGGTTGATGATTAAATTTGATGTATGACTCACTCACTGAAGTCATTATAAGAAAAGTAAATAAAATATTTTAGCAATGCCCGAAAACTCAGAGGAAAGTAATTCCTGCTAGGGGAAAAACAAATGATGCCAGAAAAGTTCTTAAGAGTATGAAAATATTGAAATGTGTATGCCTCCCAGGAATACCTGATTTAACCTGCTATTGAACAACATATTAGAAAATTATGCTCTCATTGAAGCATTTACGATGCTGGAAATGGTTAGTGTGATGAACTAGGAAATCATATTATTCCTAAATTCCATCCAAATCTACATTACCTTTCTCCTTTGTTATTTAGGAAAAATGTCAAGTGTGTGTGTGTGTGTGTGTGTGTGTGTGTGTGTGTGTGTGTGTGTGTTAGTTTTTTTAAGAACCTTCATACTGATTTCCAAAGAGGCTGCATCAGATTACATTCCCACCAGTAATGCGTAGGGATTGGGGCCCTCTTTCTCCAATCCCTCACCAGCATTCGTGTCCTTTGATGTCTTATTGCTAGTCTTTCTTTTTTTAAAAATATTTTATTTATTCATTTTCAAGCAGAGAGATACAGAGAGAGTGTGAGAGAGAGTGCAACAGGGCCACCACCTTGTGGGTCTGGCTTATGTGGGTCCTGGGGAATTGAACCTGGGGCCTTAGGCACTGGAGACAAGTGCCTTAACCGCTAAGCCATCTCTCCAGCCCCTTATTGCTAGTCGCTCTAAGTAGAAGAAACCAAACTTCCCTGATAGCCAAGTATGTTGAATAATTGTTAAATATTTGTTGGCTATTTGTATATTTTCCTTTGAGAAATATACATTCAACACAAGCCTATGTATTGATTGGATTATTGGAGGATATATTTAATTTTTGGAGTTCTTTAGAAATTCAAGGTTTTAAAGTCCCTAACAGATATACAGTTAGAAAAGATCCTCTCCCATTCTGTTCACCATCTCCTCTTCACTCTGCTGCTTTCTTTGTTAAGCAGAAGCATTTAAATTGTGCTCGATCATATTAAAGTTATTAATAACTAATGTAATTGAGTTCCTTGCTGGTCAGCATCCCTTTTATACTAAAGAACAATTAATATTTGTGTATCACCACTATATCTTCCAACCATTGCCTTTGATTTCAGATAATTTGCATTATTGTAAAATATTTTTCTCATGGTTACATCCAAGTTACCAAGGTCTTTCTGAACTTGAATACAGAGAGTGTTTTCTCTGACTTCTTGTGTCCTATTAGAGTCCTTGGAACTAAATCACCATAAATGCCCAAGTTGAAAAAAACCTATGGAATAGGAATAAGTTTACACAAACTGATCCAATGTTATACATACAACCTCATATATTCACAAACCACAGGACTTGACCCAAATCATATCAGCCCCTCTCGTACTGTTCCCATCCTCCTCCTCACAGCTTCAAGGTCCAGAGGCTATGATGCAGCATCTGCTTTTGCTCCTGGGATGGCTTTTCTTTGACATATACAGTACAAAATTGTGTCATTGTCCATATATTCTCATTACAATCCCTATCCAAAAATTCATTATACTAAAGTTAAAATTGTCATAACTGAAAATGTATGCCGAATATAATTCTCTATATTTGAATTATGGTGAGTCCATTGAAGAAGTTTACTTCTGTATAGTCAGTCACATCCTTCAAAAAGGATGGTTCTTTATTTCCAACTAATTGAACTATTGTAACGAATTATCATACCACCAACTGAATATCTTCTAAGTGTCAGGCCTCGTAAACACAGTAGTGTGATCCATTGACAGACACTGACATTCAAGTTCATAGCACCATTCCACCTTGGCTTTCCTCCTAACAGTCACTGCTCTCCATCTGTTTGAATGGATTTCTAAGTGGTTAGTTACCCGGGGTTGACCTTGCCCTCTTCCTCATTATTCTCTTACCCCAGATAGTCTCTATTCAGAACAGTTACTTTAATTACAAGAACCGAAGTGTGTATCTTCAACCCCTAAATCCAGGCTCCAAACTCTAACTTTCTAGAATGTTCCTTGGTCTAGATATCTAACAGATGTCTCAAAGTTGTCATGATCAAACTGTTCTACCTCTAGTATTTCTACCACCCCAAAAGCCCCACCAATCACAAATTTGCTCTAACCAAAAGTCTCCATCTCCTTTCCCCCATCTTCCATATATAACTACTAGCAAATTTTATTTCAAATTTTATCCTGAATGTTTTCTTCCTCACCATCTTACTTTCTCCCCACCCAGTGTTTCATCTATGATATTGTAAGGTCCACTGAACTAGGTCCCTGGTTTCAATAGAAACCTCCAAACAAGTATATAGATTTAAAAAAAAAAGACAAAACAGAAACTAGCTTGAGAGATGGCTCAGGAGTTTAGTGCATTTCAGTGTCAACATGAAGAAGGCCAGATGGAGCCCAAGATTTCAGTTTCAATATTCCAGAGCCTACATCAGTCCTATGGGGAGCAGAAAACTCTAGAATCAGTAAGCGACTCCATTGCAAAGAAGTAAGTTGTGTCCGTGGTGGAGGGGGGCACCTGAGGGTGAGTCCATAAGGTGACTGTACAGGGTGCTGCATCAGCACGCACACACGCACACACTGAACACACACCACACCTCATATGTTATGCATTACAAAATAATAATAAACAGTTTCATCAAGTAAAACGTAAATTAAAAAGAGAAGCCATGCATTTATCCCCTTGCCTGGCTTGCTTTTAAGTGGCTCAATATTGTGTGAAGGATAAGATTCAAGCCCCTCAGTGAGGGTTACAAAGAACCCAAGTTTTGGCCATGCCTCCCTCTCCTCTCAACCTCTCTCTCCTCCAGCTAGCCTTGTCCTAGCATAGCAGAATCCACTTTCCTCAGGTTGAAAAGATGATGGAAGAAAACAATTACTGGGGGCTGGAGAAATGGCGTAGCTGTTAAGGTGTTTGCCTGCAAAATCTAAGGACAGGGGTCTAAGCCAGATGCACAAGGTGGTGCATGCATCTGGAATTCATTTACAGTGGCTAGAGGCCCTGGTGTACCCATTCTCTCCCTGTCTGCTTCTCTCTCTCTTTCTCTCTCTCTCTCTCAAATAAATAAATAAATAAAATATTTTTTAAAAAGAAAACAATTACTACAACAAAATGCTTTAAAGGTTGAAGCACATAAACTTAGTGTTGAACCTGAAGCCCTGCCTCCTTATTCTTCTCATTGCTGTGTCTGGTACAGAACAGTTACAGTGAGGACAAAGGGACAGAAATCCAATGAAGCACCTGCTTTGATATAAAGCTCTAATGTGACACTTACTCATAGGGAGAGTTTGCATCTCCCTGTTCTCGATCCCCCAGAACACTGGATAAAAGGAACAGAGATCATCAACAGTATAGAATACTTCCAAGTACCCACCTATCCGGACTTCTCTCTCCTCACTGGAAAGATAACATTTTTATTTCCTTTTCTCCAACATGCTCTCATTTAGTTGATGTGAAACTGAAAGAAAAATCACTCAGTCCAGTTGCTACCTATCCATTATCTTAACAATCATAAAAATCACTTCTCCTGAAGCTCAGAATCCTAAACTGTAAAACCAAGGATTTGGAGTACATTGGTGGTTTGCCAACATTCTAAATGAAAGAAAAGTTTTAACTAAATTGATATCATGAGTTTTAATATGTGAATCATTTAGAAACAATGCTACTCTGGTTAAATAGGCTGATGCTCTTGGCATCCTGCCAACCAGCAACCCCATCTGTGCCTGTCTGTGGGGACCCCAGAGGCACCTTCAATGACTTCCCGCTCTCTGCAAAGCCCAGTTCAAAAACCACTGGACGCAAGAGTCTCTAAGGCCCCTGGTAGATCTAACATTTCATGATTCCAACTCTGAAATAAACAACAGATGTCGCCAACTCGAACCGACTGAAATTTATTCATGGACTCCTTTAAAAATTAAATGGAAGACTTTTCTCCCCCTTAGAAACCAAGCAAAATTCACTGCTTGGAATTCTGACAGAATATACAAAGAATCTTTTAAATGCTAAAGAACATTCATAAATGACTTTGTCACAAAGTGTTATAAGATTTTGCAAAATTGAGCTTATGTAGGCTTTTGCTGACTGGAAGTGTTATTGATTAGCAAATACCTTCTCCCCTCCAGGCCATAAGTGCCTCGGAAGGCTTTGGATCCAGGAACTGGAGTCGGCTCACCTACAGACTGCAAAGGTCACCCCACCATAGAAACCCATTAAAACACACAGGCACATTCTCTCAGCTTGGGGGTTCAGAGTGGCAGGTCCAATCTCACCCAGAGTCACAGTACAGCCTCCGGGAGGCTGATGTAATTCTCCTGTGAGTCTGTGGTTTCAATGGAATTGATTATTTAAAACTATTAGATATGCCATTGCTGGCTTTCTCACATCACATTAAACTGTCTTCTGCATAGAGCTCGGGACTAAGCAGACACACATATAGAGCGGTCCATACCATCTCCCCCACTCATCCATATGTATGTGCACACACCTGCACATGAGTATGCAAACTCAAAGAAGAGACAACAATATTAATAGCCTACAGATGTGCAATAGTTTACACATATAACACACTTTAATATGTAGTAGTGCGTTCAGTCCTCATAAACGCTCTGTAAGCAAAAGGTCTACAAAGAGCTGTGAAAAACAAATACACACACACACACAAAGGGATTTTTATATGCTTTTCTCATTTAACTGTCTTCATATTTCAAATGGGAAAGACGGAAGTTCTGAGAAATCTAATGGCTTCTTCAGTGTCCCAGGGAATGAAAATGGGGACTACTTTTTATATGTTAAGAGCAAACTCATTCCTCCACCACACAATGGGGGGGGTGGAGGAATAAAGATTTGATCTCCCAGAGAACATTCCGGTAAAACATGGATTTCATAGCTTATCTAACATTAAAGCTAGACATTCAGAGATGCATACCTAGTTGTCAGTGTCTCTCTGGTGAAAGAGAAATAAGCGGTGTAAATCAGAACTCTAATTAGGTTGCCTCGAGTGTGATGGATGACCTTGACCTCATTCATCCCTGTACTGTTCACTGGTATGATACTTCTGACTAAGAAATAACACAGGACATTGAAATGCCTCCCCCTCTAAACAGCTCCCATTGCAAGAGAATGGCATCTCCGCTCCCTTGGTTTCTTCCCATTTCCTCTATTGCCTTCGACACTGTTTTCTCTCCAATGTGATAAGATACATGATCTCTCTTGTCTTCTTCACTCACAGCTGGAAGAATTCCCTGGCTGGTCTTGTAGCAACAAGAGAAATGTGATGATTAGCTTTAGTGGTTTAGGAACTTTATGCTGCTGCATCTTGTTAATAGGACATCAGCCAAAAAATTTCATTCACATATAGCTCATGCATGTTGCGCACATTCTCAAGAGCCTACCATGGCCTGGCATTGTGAAAACAATGGTGCGTTCAGCTGCTCTGTGAGGAAGGAATGAGAATCACCCAGAATAATCTATTTGGCTTGTTACTATATGGCCCAGAGGTTAGAAGGGAGGAAGAAAGACAAATGATATCCTTGATGTCACATCTTGGCTCCTGAGAAAACCTGGGCTCCAACTCGAGTCCACAGGGCAAAGGAGCTCCACCTGCCAATAGCTCGGCTCTAGTGAAGAAAAAGTTCAATGCAACAGTGATAGATTCTCTCAGTAGCCTCATCCATCCTGGGGAAACCATTGTGACCACTGTCTGCGACAACATGCTTCTTTTGCACTGCTGCTGGGCATGCATGAGAATGGCCATTTTTCCTGGGAAAAGGAAGCAGGGAGACAACCCAACAGTGAGGTACCACAATGTGGCTGCTGGACCCACAACTCACCATGCAGCTTTGGGGATACCTGGAAATTACTCTGGACCTGAGTTTACCCATCAATGGGAACTCACACATGTCAAGTTAAATGTGTAAAAGTGGCTATAAAATCTGTAACTTCCAGAGAGAATATATTGCTAGCAGTTATCTGTTTTTAATTCTTTTCAGGTTTTCACTCTCTTTGTTTAAGGAGAGCTGCTGGATATTGTCACATGCACTTGTAATCCCAGCCCTAGAAAGATAGGGTAGGAGCATGGAGTTCAAGATCTGCTTTGGTTACATAACAATTTCAAGGCCAGCCAAATGACATGAGACTCTGTCTCAAAGAAAATCAAAAGGGAAGAAGTGACACAGAAATGATAGCTAACATTACTTTGAATCAATGACTGAGACTCTTCGTTGGGATGAATTTCTTGAGAATATTAATACATTTTACACATGTTTATTACTTTTGTATGTCTTTCCCCTCCTTAGTAACACTGACCTTTTTGTAAACCTCACTCACTGGAGTAACTACTCAATTCCTGGCCATCATTGCAATAGAGAAGAGAGAAGTCCCTAGAGTAGAAACAAGAACAGTGACGAGCAAGTTTAAGGTAGAAGAGAGGGGCACAGGAAGCCAAGGGGAACAAGATGAGGGAACCATGAAAATAGTAAAGCCATCTTGTCAGAAAATGATGAGTCATCTTTCTGCTACACCTAGAAATGTGCACATTCAATCATCATTACCTGAAGGTATTCTCCATACCAAGAACTATGAGAACAAACGATCTAACTAGCTGCCTTGGTGCCGATTCTGGAGGTGAAATATGACATTTGAGATTTAATTTGAGTCTTGATATGAGTGTCCAAGAACACATTGATAGATTTGGAGTCAAGAGTAAAGTAGATTTTAAAATGACACTGTCCAAAAATTTGAAGCTCTATGTTTGCTGAGGTCATCCTCTCAGTGTAGAATTGCTCCTTTCACATCAACACAAAGGTGGATAGCCCGGCTGAAAAACCTTGAACACTTAATTAAACCCTCTATATGTCAGTTTCCTCACCCATAAATTGAGGGGTTTTATTTACAAATAAATCTCAAAGTTCATTTCCAATAAGGACCTTCTATCACTCACTTACCCTCCTTGCTACTATGGTCCCACTTCACAGTCAAGTGTGTAGGTGTGCACACACAATCACACATTACACGGTCACTTACACATTCACTCAGAAGCCGATCACTTTCCACTTTAACTCTTAGAGTAGCAAATTCACACTGCTCTCTCTCTCTCTCTCTATTTCTCTCTCTCATTCTTTCAATCAGAAACAGACTTTCCAGATCTTTTTCCATTGATGAGATAGACATTTGATAACCAGAATGCCTTCCTTCTTAGAATTCCAGGTTATTTGGACATCACGCTGTTCATTTTGCCTTTCATTGTCTAATCTCAGAGATGATAACGACCAATCTCGGACTTCCTCAGTACTAGAAGTTTATCCAATGGCTGGCTTCATCCTTCTCCCCTCTAATGGCAGTGGGAATAACAACAGTATCACAGTAGCAAACCTTTAAGTTAATACCCAATAGCGAAGAAATTCTTCAAGTTTGTTAAATCCTCTAAGCCTCAGAGTCTCCAACTACACGTGAGTAAATAATACCTCTACCTCATAGGTCTGCTGTGCAGAATAAACAAAAGTAAACATAAAACACAATGTTGATTATAAACTTTCATTTTCCAAACCACAAATAAAATGTGATATCCTGAGTGAAGCCCACCTTTTCAAGGAGCTATTAGTGTTTATATTAACTCATCTATGAAAGTCCAATCTTCAACTTCCTTCCCTGGATGTCCTGCTGGTGCCAGACTGCCCACTTGACTGGAGACAGTGGCTGAAACGGCTAGAGAGGCCAACCAAAAGCTCCGTGGAATAGAAATGATGCCACGGAATTAGATTTTGTCCAGTTGTCAGTCTCATCATAATTAATATTTGTGTCTTAGACAAGCAAACCAGAGATTCAAGGTCTCTTCCTCATCTCTCTCTGATAGATCAACTGGGCATTGAGGCACCCTTGCATGCTTACTTCACTGGGCATGTCCTTGTGGCCTCATGGCGGTGACCCTGAACTTGAGACAAGCTTGCACTGGCCAGCGGAACAGCAAACTGGATACAAGTGGTGGTAAGCCTTGGCTTCTTTCCTTTGTTCCTCTGCCTCCCCTTGAGATTATGCTTGGACCATCCTGCTGAAAAGACACATGTCATAGTTTGGTGCTAATGAAAGCCCAAACTTGGCAAAGAGGATCCCCAAGTCCAGCAAACCCAGCTCACCACCTATCAGGCTGAGAGCAAAAGTAGTGTCTGAGGTTGGTTTCCATTAAGTGTTATATTTGTTCTTGATGTAACACTATGGTGCCTTAGAAAGGGGATTCAGTTAGAATAGCTTTATGCTGACCTTTCTTTAGCTCTCTACTTACTGAAACCTACCAGTAAATAAGTCACAGCAAATCAATGTTATATTTAATGACAGTTCCCTTAAAGGATGTGTTTGGTGTGTGTTATGAAACTGGATAAAATTATGAAATTTTCAGTGATATCAGAAGAATACACATTCCCCATCTGTGACAGATTAAAACAGGGCAGAGAAGTAAACTTGAAGATAAAACTTGAAAGAAGATAAAACATTAAATGAACTATGCAATATTGGGGTATATCGGTAAGAAAAAAGTTCTCCCAGACAATGGAAGTGGCCCGATTTAGTTTATGAGGGGAGGGGTCAGGCACCAGATGAGAGCTGTAACAAAGAGAGGGGAGGGGCACTGCATAGTGGCAAGATATCATTGGAAATTACAGCCACAGAGCTGTAAAATCTGATAGCATCACCAAGAATGAACAAAAGAAACAGGGCTGTTTATAGGAGCATTGGCCCAGTAACAGCCAGAGGCCTAACCTGCAAGGAATGTGAGCTAGAAACTTAGTTTTAAAGCAAAAATGAAGGGGAATTTAGTTTGAACTTCCATCCTACTGATGCTGAGGCAGAAGGTGAATAATTAGAACAGGTAGAAAATAAGATCTCTGGAGGGAGAAGAAGGAATGGAAGGAGGGAAGGAGAAATGGAAGAAGAAAGGAAAGAAGGGAGGAAGAGGAAAAAGGAGAGGAGGGAAGGAAGAGAGAAAGGAAGGAATGGGTGAATAAGGCAAAAAGGGAGGCAGGGAAAAAGGAAAGAATAAAGGGAAAGAAGGAAGGGAGGATCTAGGGGTTTTAATAAGGAACAGCCTAAAGAGATTTTTCTTTCTTTTGCCTTTTAGGCTTTCAAGTATTAAAAGAATTATCTAAACTGAGTTTCTTGTCCTGGACTGGAATGTCAGTTGGTATACAAGTCCAGTATAACTTCGATAACTTCCTATATTAAAAAAAGTACTGTTTTTAAATGTCTTCCAGAATTTAAGCAAAATAAAATATATAAAAGACTTCAAAAGTATTTTCTAATTTGTATGCAACTTGAAATGGTACGTATCCAGACATAGTCTGAAGCCAGTTAAAACAGTCATTGAAAAAATTCAGACTCTTGAAAAACTTTAATTAATGATAAAAGCTATGTTTTGGCCTGAATTCTTCTAGTTGAATGTCTCCATTGATCAAATTCATCAATCATGGCTCAACATCATACCTCGTGTTGCCTGTGTACAAACAAAGCCTCGTTAATGGCTTCTCTAATTGCAGGCAGAGCATTCCAAAACTGAACTATGGAGTCCTGGCACGTAGTTCTTAATCATTTAAAACCCTCGAGCTTTCCAGAAGTGGAGGCAAAGTTAAATCTAAAGTAAAAGCATAGCCCCCATGGGCCTCAATTGCTAGACCTGTGTGTGTGCTTGAAGGTAATTTATTACAATAGGTATATACAAGATACGCTGCATAAAAATCCCCCTAAAACTATACATCTGATTCATAATTAGTTTTCCATCATGAACTGGGCTATAGATTAACCTAATTGCAATGCATTCATTTGGATATTAGCTTCTATTTGCTTTTGTTTGTTTTACTGCTAATTTTAAAACTCATTCATTAGCTTTATCTGCTTGGGGCAGGTAGCGCTGGAGGCAATCAGTCAGCAGTTTAGAAGGCAGAGGAAGTCAAGCTGGGCTTCCTAACATACATGAGAGTCACAGGATCAGGGAAAGCTCACTCCACTCCATAAGAAGAGTTTTATTTAAACGGTCTTGGTGATTATGAGGTCACTCATTACATGGAAGGTAACAGGAACCCAGAGAACCTTTTCTTCTTCAGTTGAAGTTCCCAGGAACCCTGTGTGCCTTGTCCTTATCTTAGACAAGAGCAGATGATTGCATGAGAGACACATCCAGAAGATATCAGAGGAGCCAGTTACAGAAGACTCTGTTATTGATTAAACAGAACTTCCCTACTTACCCATAATATTCATATGCAGAGATAGGCAGAAACAGCCTCCTTCATGACTATATTCTTGCTTACAATGTCCCTGGTTCCCTATGAAGCCAGGTGTTGTAGTCAGTCATATGCTGCTGGGATGAACCTCCAAACCAGGCACACAATTTATGGGAGGAAGGGATTTATTTGATGCCTAAAGAACCACACACAGAGAGAAAAACCATCACCAAAGACAAGCATGCTCACAGCAAAAACAGGAGGCAGAGGAGGAGATGCTTCCTTCCTTTTTGTACAGCTGAGGGCAAGGTCTTGCAATCCTTTCCCAGACTTGTGGACTTCTTGAGTCTCTGGAATTTTCTTCCTTCACTGCCCTCCCAGGAAGGGATGTGTGTTTCTAGCTCCCCTGAGCTTCCATACATCCTGCCCCCTACTGAGAGGGCTGCCTTTTTGTAAACAATCTGAGACTCACCCAAGATTGCTGAACAGGTCAAGTTGACAACCAAACTTAACCATCATACCAGGATTTTGATAAACTTCCAAGTGGAAGATTGTTTGTTTGTTTGTTTGTTCGTTCGTTCGTTCGTTTGTTTATTTCAATATACTGGGATCAAATCCAAGGCCTAGCACATGCCAGGCAAATGGTCTGCTGTGAGCTACTTCCCTAATCTTTCACAGGTTGGGGGTAATCATTATTTCCCATAAGTGCAAAATCATTCCCTGACCAGCCTTCTCTAGCTTGGCCTTTCTCTGTTTTTACATCTGATCCTTCCCAGACAGGCACTGAATGAGCCAGAACTTTGTTACTAAATTTTGACTACAAATCCCTCAAAGCATGGGTTGGCCATTTATAATGTTTCCTTCTGAGGCTAGAGAAATGGCTTAGCCAGTAATGTGTTTGCTGTACAAGCAAATGGACCTGAATTTCAATCTCCAGTACCCACATAAAAGCTAGACACAGCAGTGAGTGCCTGTAACCCAACACTCAGGAGGCAGAGACAGAATGACCCTTGTAGCATGGTGGCTAGGTAGTCTAGCCAAATAAGTGAGCTTTAATTTCACGGAGAGACCTGTTCAAAACAAAAACAAGGCAGAGAGCTGAAGACTTGCCTGCAAAGCTTTGTAACCAAAATTTATTTCCCTAGAACACAATAGAGCCAAGGGTACAGCAGCTGCAGGCCCTGGTATGCAGATTCTGTCTGTCTCTCTTCTATCTCTCTCTGCTTGCAAATAAGTAAGTTTTTTAAAAAGCTGGAAAGCAATTGAGGACGGCACTTTGCATCAACATCTGCATGTGACCTCCACATACATGAGTACACACGTAAGACACACTCATACGTAAATTATGCACCCAAAGACATGCAAACATGCTTATACACATGCATGCATACCACACGTACATATGTAAATAAATGCCCAATAAATATCATGGTCCCATACACATGTATGTTGGCTACATACACAGATACCAGGTCAGGTATCTGCCCAGCAACAGAGTTAGCAGTGTCTGGAGCCTTAGATGGAAAAGTTGGGAACAACTAACTACCAAAGTGTTTATAGGCATGAAATCGAGTTTGATAAGAATGAGGGAAAGCAGGACACACGTGACACAATGACCACAGAATGCCCAGGGCAGTCAGATTGTATGAGGGTGTGTGCATGCATGTGTGTGTATGTGTGTTGTGTGTGTGTTAGTGCGTGTGTGTGTCTTTGTGTGTGTGTGCGCACGTGTGTGTGCATGTGTGCATGCATGTGTGTCTTTATGTGTGTGTGTCTTTGTGTGTGTGTGTCTTTATGTGTGTGTGTGTGTGTGTGTGTGTGTGTGTGTGTGGTGTATACAAAAGCAGGAAAGAGAATGGCAATGTGTCACCCTCTCCTGGAGAGACCACAGCATATGTTGATGTGGACAGATGCATCTAGAGACTCAAAGCTCCTACATGACAAGTGCTGCCCTGTGACCTCTATAAGGCAGAACACAGTAGGAGCTCAGTCAATTCTTATTGTATTAACTCTTTTATTTAAAAACTCTAACACCATAAACTGTTGCAGACAAGGCTTTTCAGGTTGATAGGTTACTTTCTGAGTTGTTTGGAGAAATGGTTATCGTTTACTTATTAGGAAAGACATGTGGATTCATTAGAGTACTCTTAGAGTTACACTTTATGCACTCCTGGTATACGACTTACTTTTCCATGAAAAAACGACATCTTCCCGTGTTGTTGCATATTCATCCACAACACTATTAAGTACAGCGCAATGTTCCATTGCATAAATTGTCATTAGCATTTGTTTCAGTTTATTATTAATTACCAAATAGAACGATGGGATTTGAGCTGTCCTTCATGTGTTTTTGAATGAAAACAGAAAGGTATAGACATTTCACTTTCCTCCATTTTTCTGTATTAAAAGTAATACTATCGTGAATATGTTTGTGGTTAAGTCTTTGTGCACATCCATAATTCATCCTTTGGATGAATTCCTAGAAATTGAAATGTTGGCCCAAATGTGAAATCTCTTCAATTTTAATCCCATAACCATGACATTCCCTGGAGATTAGTGAAGGGCCACATACACACAGTTTGCATTCCTGAGAGCTGACAATTGCCTGCTTCCTGGAGTATTTATCCTTTCAACTGAGGGGGTCTCCTTTTCTCTCTTCCTCCACACCAACAGCCTGGACCTGAGTAACTGGGGCATGTGCGTTCATTCCAAGGGCATCTAGGAAGGTGAAAGAAAATGGATCAGGAAAATACCCTTCACTTTTCTGCATCAGCAGCCAAATAGGGATGATTGTGGGGTTTACAGTACTGTCCACTCAGATAAATGACTAAATTGTATGCTAATAAATGTTTTGATGCAGTCCAATTTGGCCATCTGGCCAGTGGATTGTTCTGGTGCCTGCTACAAACCATCAATGCCAAGTGCACTGTCAGCATCATCTTCTGACCAGCAGACAAAGAACCGCCCATCCTGCCTCCCAGTGCCTGCAGAATGGACAGCAGTCTATGTTTCTGAAGGACTGCTTGCTGTAAATAGTTTTATGCAAGGAATTATAGTCACACCATCCTAATATACAAACCAAGGGCACATACGTGGTCTAAGTAGGATTGTGACACATTTGCAAACATGATATTTAATTGTAAGCTTTAACTCTTGTCTAATCGTCACCCACCCCAAAAATCCAATCCTAAATACCTGAAATAGCATCAGTAAGGCGTTTCACAATGCCATGACCAGCTGATATTCAAGTATAATTTTATACTTTCAGATATGTTTGTGTGAATATTCCAGCTGCCCCTAACATCATTATGTTCTATTTCAAAATATTTATTTGTTTATTTATTTATTTATTTGCAAGCAGAGAAGAAAAGAGGAAGGGGAGAAGAGATGAAGAGAGGATAGGCACACCAGGGCTTCTTGTTTCAGATTCATGATTCCAGATTCATGTACCACTTTGTGTGTGTGGCTTTATGTGGGTACTAGAGAATTGAACGCAGGCTGTCAGACTTTGCAAGCAAGGGCCTTTAACCACTTAACAATCTCTCCAGCTCCACACTATTATTTTCTAAACTTTAGCCTGACCACTGAAATTATTCACTTTAATTAAACCGTTTATAAGATAGGTTCTTAACATCTGTGAAGTAATCGTTTTCAACATGTCTTACCAGGAAGATACATTCCAGGAAGCAAGGCAAGGCTCTTGATGTCCAGAAACAAAGGTATTTCAACGTGTTAGCCTTCACTCCCAACTTTAATCACACTACTGCTTTGCCTCACAATGACTGGTTGGCCTAGAATTTTATTTTATGGGGTTTTTTTAATACTGAAAAACTTATCAACAAAAATAATGATTCTAAAATTACCAAATGTAATTATCAGAATGTTTTTGATCTTGCAATGAGAAAGACACATCAAAGGAGATATCCAACAACTTCTGGGAACAATTATTCCAGTTGTTTAAAATGGGAAGGGAAACCTGAAAAAAAAATAAAAATAAAAGGAAAAGAATTATCTCTGCTCCTCTTTCAGTTACAAAGCATTCATTGCTGGATGTAAGTATTACAAGATATTTTTCCATCTGAAAAAAATATATCTACAAGGATGTTATACCAATTAATTAGTAAATTACATGAAACTAATATGATCTGATCATTAAAATGTACATGATCATAATAAAAAAAAGAAGAGGGCTGGAGAGATGGCTCAGTGGTTAAGGCACTTGCCTCCAGTGCCTAAGGCCCCAGGTTCAATTCCCCAGTACCCACATAAGCCAGACCCACAAGGTGGTAGCCCTGGTGCTCTCTCTCTCTCTCTCTTTCTGTTTCTCTCTCTCTCTCTCTCTCTCTCTCTCTCTCTCTCTCTCTCTCTCTCTCTCTCTCTCTCTCATCTCCCTGCTTGAAATCGAATAAATTTTATAAAAGCTTTAAAAAAACAAGAAGGTGTCATTGAAATGCTGTACAGTGTAATTACACACTGTGTTTGGTCTTGGGAACAACCACATTGCCAATGGAAATTTGACCTTTATTTCTTCAATACTTGAAAATGCCCTGGTTTGCCCATTAATTGTATTCTCAGACATCAGTTTAGAAGACAAGAGAGATTGATTTTCAAAAAAGATTCATAGGTTGATAGACTTTTTTCATAAACTCAATAAATTTAGGTATTATGAAACATTTGATCAGGAAGAAACTGAGGCAGAATACAACCCTTAATACTTTAAATAACAGACAAAGATTTCAGCCTAGGTTATTGAATTCCTAGGCACGTGGCAGTGATTTCAAAAGCCGATTTGTAGGTTTTTTTTATTTGCAATCTGTAAATCTTAATTTGTCTTGTCATTACTCAATTGCTAAATGAAATCATTCTTCTTAGTAGCGCAAATATTCAAACTGCCATTAAGACTTTAAGCAAGCCAGTTTGCCTTCCCATGTTTCACTAACTTTATTTTTTAAA
>PVHP010014573.1:0-38900 GCA_004024765.1 Zapus hudsonius
GGAACCAATGCCACCCTGAGATCCCTGGGCCCCAAATGAGACCCAGAGGCCGCCCCCCAGGACCCCAGTATGACCCCCATAGGCCCCCTAGACCTCGTGCCCAGTGGACCCCAGCCTGGCTCAGACCCTTTGGGGTGCCCCCTTGGGCCCCAATACACTTATAGTACCATGGGGACCCTAGCCTGGTCCAGATTCTCCTGGGGTCTTAGTGCACCCTGGGATACCCTTTGGAACCCCAATGCCACCCACAGTACCCTGGGAACCCCAGGTTGGCTCATTACCCCATACAGCAACCAGGGCCCCTAGCCTGGCCATGAGGCCCCTAGGTTTACCCTTGAAACCCCATCGCTAGGGGGACTGTAGGCCTTGGGACTCCAGCCTGGCTCAGTGCCCCCTGGGGTACTCCTTGGAGCCCCAATGCCTCTCATAACTCTGAGGATCCCAGAGTTCCTTGGGGAGCCCATCAGATCCCCAGTGGTTTCCACTACATCCTGGATACACCTTTTCCATCCACAGCACCCAAGCACCCTAGTTTGACCCAGAACCCCCTGGAGTGCTCCTTGGAACTCCATGGCCACCACAGCACTCTGGGGCATCACTTGGAACCTCAGTGCCACTCAACCC
This sequence comes from Zapus hudsonius, assembly GCA_004024765.1. Taxonomy (NCBI): domain Eukaryota; kingdom Metazoa; phylum Chordata; class Mammalia; order Rodentia; family Dipodidae; genus Zapus; species Zapus hudsonius. Next base: position 625 of record PVHP010014573.1, read on the forward strand.
CCTGGGAAATCCAATCGGACCCTGGACCCTTTGAGATGCCTTTTAGGGACCCACCCACCCCCACCCCAGCTCCACTTAGTGCCCTTGGACAGCTCTGAGGACTCCAGCCCCAAATCCTCCTTTGTTCCCTTAGGTCCCTGCACACTCCCTGGATTCCTTGTCTTGTTGGTCCAGGGACTCCCTAACCAGCTACCTGGTTCAGCCTCTGCTGGGGCTTGAATCCCTCAGAATCCCACCCCTCCTCATCCTGAAGCAGACCCAGCACCCCACGGGTTCTTGGACCTTCCTAGGGTCCCAGGCACTTTCTTCTCTGACTGATACCCTAGGGATCTTGGGACCCTGTCATGCCTGGGACTCAGGTTTATGTGTTGTAGTCCCCCCAATCTGAATCTGCTGCTCAGACCTCAGAGCCAGCTCCTGCAAGCCACCAGCCCCAGTCCAGTGCTTGTAAACTTGGGCCTTTCTGGGCCCCTGGGCCCGTGTCCCCAGCCCTGAATGTAAACTGCTTCCCCTCCAGTGTCATGGCTGTCCCCTGACCGTAGGTCACTTTTTCCCCTGCCACCCTGGCTTTGAGGGGCACAGGGCCAGGGAAGGCGTGGGGCTGTGGGGGTGGCAGTTGGTGTCTTTGTCTTTAGGAGGGCAGGTTGGGGCATCCCTGACTGCTGGCACTGAGGAGGCAGCTTGGTCTGGTAGGTTTCAGGGACAGGGCACCTTCCTGACCACCCCACCCACCACCTGTGTTCCTGGCACCCACTTTCCTGGAGTGCCTGACTTTCCTGTTGAGGCACGGTGCCTCTAATCCATGTTCATTTAGCCAAACCAAATGCCCCTTCAGCCTGGGTTGTGGTCAGTGACGCCCTCCCCAGGGAACTTGCCTGGCATCACTCCTGAGCCCCCAGAGGTCGTAGGCTTGTTATGTGCTAGGTACTGGAGGACTGCAAAGAGGTGGCATTTCTGGTCTATAACAGGGACCAAAAGGTCCTGCTCAAGTGACAGCCCGGGAGAGCTGGCCCTGCCTGCAACTCTTGGGTGTTACCTGTGGACCTGAGGAAGTTTCAGCCAGGTAGCATAGAGAGGTCGGCTCCCTGGCCACCCTAGGACACACCGCCAGAAAGTTCCACCGGCCGTGCTGCATCTTTGCAGAACTCTTGCCCTGGCAGGAATGGAATGCCCACTCCAAGTCTGAGTCTCTTCCCCAGCCTGCCAGGCTCTCTGCACACTTGGAAGAGACCCACCGTTCTGTCCTTTGCCACCAGAGGGAGACCCCTGGGGGGTGGGAGAACGGTGCACTTGCCCAAGTTGCAGAGTAGTGGAAGACTTTTACTCTTTTCCTGACTATCCTGGAGCTTGGGGCCGGGAAAGCAGCTCTGGTTCCCACTCTGCTGGTGGCGCTGTGGCACGTGTGAGATGGCTCTCTGGGGTCTGGGGTTGTCAGCACCTGGCCAGCTCCTCTCTGGAAAGGGCCAGGGAACCCCCTGTTCAGAGGATAAGCCTCTGATGTGGGCAGCGTTGCCCCCATGGTTACATGGGGCCGTGAGCTGTCCAGCACCTGTTCTGTAATGCTTTTTTTTGGGGGGGGGGCGTTCCTAGTCACCCATTTTACAGATGGGGAAGGGTAATCCAGGCTGGCTTGGGTTCTTCTGCCTGCCTCTCTTCCCCAAACTTTTGGTAGAAAGTCCAGAATTACCTAGAATGCTAACCAGGTGCCCCTGCTCACAGCCAGGAGCCCCTGCTGATAAGGCTGTGTCCTAAGGCTGCCATAGTGTTAGACTGGAGGCTGGGACCCATGCTGGCCTCTGCTGCACTCCACAGTGCCAGCTAAGTAGGCGCCTTGGTTCAGGCGTGGGCCCTAAAATTCTCCTGGGGTTGCTTCCCTTGCTTCTGAGAGGCACTTGCCCCATGGTCCCCACACTGGGCACCTGAGAGGCACCTGCCCCATGGTCCCCACACTGGGCCTGAGAGGCACCTGCCCCATGGTTCCCACACTGGGACCTTATGTACGATGACTGTCCTTCCAGAGTTGCATAGAGACCCTCAGTGTGAACCCTTGCTTGGGTTGTAAGGCTGGAAAAGATGGAGGGGGTTGCCCACCGTCCCTGCTGTGAGCAGTAGGGTGCAGGGCAGGGCCCTGGGCAGCTGCCATAGCAGCCCTCTGTTTGGGAGGATCGGCATGGGGTGCCATCAGTCCCCCTTCCTTACCATCCAATCCATGGTGGCTCCCGGGAGCCTCCAGCTGTGGCAGGGGAGAAAGTGTCACCGTAATTAGCTTGGTCTTGTTTGCTGTGCTCTTGGCAGCTCACAATCCCTTGAGATTCACTGCCCCTGGGAGTTCCCAGGAACCAGCCCTCGGGGCATAATTACACCCGAGGTGAGGTGGGAGTTCCCAGAGGAAAGGACATTTATTCAGAAGAATTCCTCCAGAAAGTCAGGGGAATTCTTGAGGCCTGCCACCTGGGGCCAGTGTTCATAGCAGGGTTCATGGGGACGGAAGGAAGCATGGCTGGCTGGCTGGGTGGGTGCATGGATTTGGCCTCACATAGAACCCAGAGGGAGGGTCCTTTGCAGGGGAAGGGCCTGTGCACCATCCTGTCCTGTTTGCTGGGCTTGGTGGGGGTAGGCTCTGCCTCTGAGTGCCCTCTGCCACTGGCCTGGCAGCCTGCAGCTTCCTGCCTGAGCTCACCTGTCCCCAGATGGCTGTCAGTGGCCTTGGCTTATGATTTTCCAGAAGCAATGGGTCATGCTTTTCCATGGCAGGCCCCGACCACTCCCCTCTGCTCCGGTCTTTTGTTGAGGAATGGGTGGCAAGATAGGGGGTGATTGCAGCGTCCCTTGCGGCCACCTGCTCTGCAAAGTGGCATCCAAGCGGCAGGTGTTCTTGGTACCTGGGAGGACCTTGCTGGGCAGAGGCCTGTCATGTGGGAATGTTGGTCTAGTAAGATGCATTTGTTCAGGGAGGGTCCCCGCTTCACCTGAGTGCCAGTGGGGACCACTCATGCAGAGCCAGCCTGTGGCTTTATGTAAGTGTGCTCCTTGTGGCCTTGGGAGGACCCAAGTAGAGTAGAGGAAGGAGGGGTCACCTCACTGGCAGCACAGGCTGTATCGTCCCACCATTGTTGCTTCTCAGAAGATTCCAGGATAGGCTGGGTACATGGTTAGGCAGGAACCTGGACTCTGCCGGGGATCCCTCTGCCAGGGGTGTTGTGGCCAAGGTTGGCACCAGCCCCTGGGGCATGGATGTCTCCAGATGGTGCTTTGGGCACAGCCTGCCCCTGTGGAGATTACCGCTGCCTCTCTTCGGAACCTTCCTGTTTACTTTGGCCGGGCCGGGCTGGGCCGCTTTGGCGCCTGCCTTCTCTGGCTCCCTTCTTTCGCAATAGAGGCTCTGCCTTCTCTCGCTCGCTCACTCGCTCGCTCGTGTCTGCTGTAGGAGCTCTGTGTCATCAAAACTGCCAGAGGGCAGGCAGCCCAGGCCCGAGAGCCCAGCTGCCATTATGGAAACTCTGGGGTGATGCCATCGTCGCATGTGTTTAGACATCACCAACAGAGACCCTCTCAGCTACTTGGGAACTGGTTTCCTCTGCTGGTGAGCGAGCAGGTTGGCTAGGCTGACATACAGGGGCAGGGGTGCCAGCTCCAGCACTGGGTTACCATGACTGCTGCCTGGTGTGACTCTTCTCCACAGGCGGTCCGTCCTATTCCATGGACTCTGGGCACTTAGCTCACCCACGTGGGCGTTCCCTTTGCTTTGGTTTGCTGTGTTGTCTTTAAAATTTTTCAATTAAAATTTTTGTTTTAATTTTGTTTGAGAGAGAGAGAGAGAGAGAGAGAGAGAGAGAGAGAGAGAGAGAGAGAGAGAGAGAGAGAAAGAGAGAGAATGAATGGGCACTCCAGGGCCTCCAGCCACTTCTAATGAACTCCAGACACATGCGCCACCTTGTGTATCTGGCTTTACGTGGGTATTGGGGAATCAAACTTGGGTCCTTCTGCTTTGCAGGCAAAGGGCTTCACCTCTAAGCCATCTCTCCAGCCCCTAGTTTTGGTTTTTTGAGGTAGGTTTTGCTCTAGCCCAGGCTGACTTGGGATTCACTGTGTAGTCGCAGGCTGGCCTCAAACTCACAGCAATCTTCCTGCCTCTGCCTCTGAGTGCTGGGATTAAAGGTGTATGCCACCATGCCCTGCTTTTTATTTATTTTGAAGCAGAGAGAGGTAGAGAGAGAATGGGCACACCAGGACCTCCAGCCACTGCAAACAAACTCCAGATGCATGCGCCACTTTGTGCATCTGGCTCTATGTGGGTACTGGGGAATTGAACTTTGGTCATCAGACTTTGCCTTAACCACTGAACCATCTCTCCAGCTCCTGGTTTGCTGTTTTGAGACAGGCTTTAGCTATGTATCCTAGGCTGACCTGGAATTCACTCACCTAGGTTATCCCAGGCTGGTCTGGAATTCATGACGATCCTTCCAAGTGATGAAATTCAAGACATGAGCCATTGTGCCTGACTCCAAGTGTTAATTTTTCCTCTTTCCCTTACACATGGTTTTAAAACTTGTCTTTTAGTTAATCAGTAAAAATTATTGTTTCTGTTGCTGGCAGATTACTCATTGGTTAGAGGCGCTTGCTTGCAAAGTCTGCAGGCCCAGGTTCCATTCCCAAGCTGCCCTTGTAAGCCAGACCCAAAAGGTGGTGCAGGTGTCTGGTGGTGTCTGCAGTGAAGCAGGTGGAGACCCTGGTGCCCCCTTCCACACACAATCAATTCTGAAAAGATTGATCATCAAGTTTATATTTTAAAAAATTGCCTTTCAGGGCTGGAGATATGGCTCAGTGGTTAAGACACTTGCCTGCAAAGCCTAAGGATCTGGGTTCGAGTCCCCAGTACCCACTTAAAGCCAGATGCAGATGCACAAAGTGGCACATGCGCCTAGAGTTTTTTTGCAGTGGCTAGAGGCCCTGGTGTGCCCATTCTCTCTGTATCTGCCTCCCTCCCTCTCTCTCTCTCATAAGTAAATAAAATATTTTAAAAAATCACCTTTGATCTGGGAATTAGGGGACAACAGAACCCCGAGAAGCAGAGAGAGGAAGGGTCCTCTGGGCTGCGGGCCTGAAAAGAATGCAGGCTGCAGGGAGGCATCCTGGTGTGCTTGGGGACTGACTGCCGTTCAGTTTTGGGGTATGTGCCAGCCTCTGCACATACCAGCCTGTTTGAAGGGCAGGAGGTGCCCCTCAAAGCCAGAAGCTGACCTGTGGGCTGCCACATGTGTTCAGAGTGTGAAGTGAAGCCATGAGCACAGACGAGGGTCCTTAAACGTGGGAAGCCAGAAGTGTGCCCCGATCTGGGGCCTGCCGAGACTTTGGCAGGCCTGAAAGGGGGCCAGCCAGGCACAGGTGAGCATGGCCAGGCAGCAGGGGTAGAACAGAGATGGGCACAGAAGGACTGCACAGTCAGGTGCCCAGAGAGGGAAGGTGCGGAGGGTGCTTCACTGGCAGCGCCTCACTGGGGCTTATCAGGCACTTCGCAGCCAGCCTCCCCGTTCAGCTTCACTTTGTAACACTGTATTTGATGCTAAGTGCCAGTCCTGGGAGGGCTGGGCATGGGGTGGTGATGGGAGTCTGTGACCCAGCACTTGCACTTGGGAAACAGAGGCAGGAGGATGGACAGTTTGAGGCCAGCCTGGGCTGTAAAGTGAGACCCTATCTTAAAAACAAACAAACAAAAAAATGTCTGGGCAGCTCTTTACCAACCCGCGTGGTTGTTTATAGTTGGGTTCTTGTGGGAGGCTTGGGCTTGCATAGATGCTAACAGCCATTGGAGGCTGTGGCTGTGTGTTGATCGAGGGGACTGGCCTGAGTTGCCTATATTTGGGGGTGCAGTGTCAGATCTGCACAAGAGAACACTCTGGCTCTGCCAGTGGCCTGTTGCCAGCAGGATGCATGCTTGTCCCTTTGGACTCATGGGAGACCACCATTGTGGCATTAAAACTGAAAGCCTATCATTGCTTAAAGCTCTGGGGAGGGAGATGCGCCCCCATCATCATGTAGAAGGGGCATGGCTGGAGAGGTGAGGCGGCAGATAGTCAGATGGCCGACCCTGGGGTGCACAGGCCTGGGTATGATCTCTGCTAGCCCAGGGGTCTCCTCTGCCTGGAACTCTCAGAGTCTGGGTGCTGGTGGGCTTTGCCATGTTTACTCGGTGAGATCTCAGGATCTGTCTGCAGGCAGTGAGCTTAGCTCCGCTTACCTTAGCTTAGGGGCAGGTGGCCAGCAGCTGTCCCAGAGTTAGAGAGCTACAAAGGGGAGGGGTGGTTAGGGAAGACTTCCCTGTGGAAGTGACAGTCCAGGGGAAGACCACAGGGGCAGAGGGACTACAGGAGCCAGGGCTGATGGAGGACGGTGGGGAAAGGTGGAGAGGCCTGCAGGAGCCTTCAGCCCCATGTGCAGGAGTGTCCACATAGGTGTCCTGGAGCTCCTGGCCCGTCTGCCCTCTCTCTTTGGCGCTGGCACTGAAAGCACCCCATAGGGGCAGGGGCAGGACAGCGGTGGCCCCTGTGCTGACCCTCTCTGTCCCCTTTTTCCTTGCAGTGCACCGTCCAGGTCAAGTTAGAGCTGGGACACCGTGCCCAACTGCGCAAGAAGCCCACCACGGAGGGCTTCACCCATGACTGGATGGTGTTTGTCCGTGGCCCTGAGCAATGTGACATCCAGCACTTTGTGGAGAAGGTGATCTTCTGGCTGCATGACAGCTTCCCCAAGCCCAAGCGTGGTGAGTGGCCGACTCCTGCCTGCTTCCCTGATTGCCACGATGGGCTGCACCCCCCCCCCTCATTGGGAGCTGTCACCATGGAATGGGGCTCAGAGCCAGGCTCCCAGATGCCCTGAAAACTCCTACCAAGCACTCTGGAACCCATCCCAAGCCCACGGGTGGTGAAGGGTACCATTTAAGAATGCATATTGGGCTGGAGAGATGGCTCAGAAGTTAAAGGCACTTGCTTGCAAAAGCCTGACAGCCTGGTTTGATTCCTCAGCACCCACGTAATGCCAGATGCCCAAGTGGAGCGTGCGTCTGGAGTTCATTTGCAGTGGAAAGAGGCCCTGATGTGCCCGTTGTCATTCTTTCTCTCTTCTTGAAAATAAATAAAAACATTTAAAAAGAATGCATATTGTGTGGGATGGAGAGATGACCATCTCATCAGGTACCAGGTTCCTTCCTGGGTCCCATGTTCCCCAGGCAGTTGTTGCTGGCTGTGCTCATGCCCACCCACATCTCCCTGAAGGCGAGGTGTGGCCTTCATGGAGCTCACAGGAGGAAGAGAGCCTCAGAGTTGTCAGCATGAATATGGGCCGGCAGTCTCACCATTGTCCTTAGGCGCTGGTCCAGTGCACTTCATTCATTCATTCATTCATTATTTTTGTGCAGTACTGGAGATGGAAGCTAAAACTTCATACATGCAAGACTACCACTGACCCTGACCCTAGCCTCACTGTGGGTTCTAGGCTGTCACTCTACCTCTGACAGCATCACCAGCCCTCACTGGGTTCTAGGCTGTCACACTACCTCTGACCACACCCCCAGCCCCACTGTGGGTTCTAGGCTGTCACTCCACCTCTGACCACGCCCCCAGTCCTCACTGTGGGTTCTAGGCTGTCACTCTACCTCTGACCATGCCCCAATCCCTCATTATGGGTTCTAGACTATGACTCTACCTCTGACCATGACCCCAGCCCTCACTGTGGGTTCTAGGTGTCACTCTACCCTGACCACACCTCTAGCCCTCACTGTGTTTTCTAGGCTGTCACTCTATCCCTGTCCAAACCCCCAGCCCTCACTGTGGGCTCTAGGCTGTCACTATTACTGACCACACCCCCAGCTGTCAGGAAATATATTTTATTTTTTAAAAACCTTTTTATTGATAGCTTCCATAATTATAAACAATAAACCATGATGATTCCATCTACACCCTCACATTCCCCTCTCTAATACCCCCTGCATCTTATCCCCTCCCCCATCAATTTCTAGTTTATTTTGGTGTCATCATCTTTTCCTCCCATTATGAAGGTCTTGTGTAGGTAGTGTCAGGCACTGTGAGGTCATGAGCATCAAGGTCATTTTGTGTCTGGAAGTTTGTGTTGTAAGCAGTCCTCCCCGTCCTTTGGCTCTTACAATCTTTCCCCCACCTCTTCCTAATGGACCCTGAGCCTCGGGAAGTGTCATAGAGATGTCCCAGTGCTGAACACGCCACTGTCACTTATCCCAGTGGTCACCGCCATGTGAAAAAGAGAAGCTTCTCTAGACAGTAGCGAGAGTAGCATTATTGTATGTTTATGCTCATTTTTTTAAAAAATGCTTATAAGGCACTTTTGTGGGCATAATATCTGCATTTATCCAGACAGCAGCAGGCATCACTCCCCTAGGGCTCATGACCTCCTCGCCATAGGCTTTTCACTAGGTCTTAAGGCATGCTTTCCCTCCCAGGGAGAAGGCCTCCAGGCCAATTAGCAGTTTGTTCCCCCATAACAGACATACCACTATTGCACCAGTTGGCCCATTTGGCCTGGCTGGCCAGTCTCAAGTCTTGCATAGTCCGTTGCTATTTACCACTGTTGTAATTTTATTTTTTTTAAATTATTTTTATTTATTTGTGAATAGATGGGGGTGGGGGGAAGGGTGCATACCAGGGCCTCCAGCCACTGCAAACAAACTCCAGATGCATGCACCACTTAGTGCATTTGGCTTCACATGGGGGTACTGGGGATTCAAACCTGGGTCATTAGATTCTGCAGGCAAGCGTCCGAACTGCTGAGCCATCTCTCCAGCCCACGTTTGCATTTTATTTATTTGCACATGTGTGTCTGTGTGTTTGTCTGTGGATGGGGCACACCAGGGTCACTCGACACTATAAATGAATGCCTGTATGGCTTTGTAAGCAGCTGCCTTTAACCTCTAAGCTATCTCTCCAGCCCTCGTAAATCAATCTCTCTCTCTCTCTCTCTCTCTCTCTCTCTCTCTCTCTCTCTTTCCTTTCTTTGAGGTAGGTTCACACTCTAGCCTAGCCTGACCTGGAACTGACTCTGCCATTTCAGGCTGTCCTCGAACTCAAAATGATCCTTCTACCTCTGCCTCCTGATTGCTGGGAGTAAAGGTCTCCTCATATCACTTGTGTGTTAATCAGAACAGGACAGGAAGGCCTTGATTAACGAGGTGTGTTGGGGAGCAGAGCCGCTGCTGCTCAGGGTGGTGGCCCACAGACATGCTGCACATGGCCACAGAAGTAGCACTGGGGAGGCAGAGCAGGCCAGCTATACCATGGTGAGAGCTAAAAAGGTGGAGCTGGCTGGATGGTAAAGCCCTCCCACTGGAGTGTGATCCAGCTCTGGGGAGGGAACCAGGAGCCGTCCTGAACTGTGCTTCAGTGAGAGAACCTCAGACTGGAAGACAGGGTCAACCTCTGGCCTCTGTGCACACATACACACACACATGCCCATGAAGAGAAGATAAAAACTTGCACTTATGAAGGGGGTGACCTTGAGGTGGTTCTTAGTGACGGGGTCATTTCTTATTCTTCTAGTTTTCCCTAAGTTCCCCAGTTCTTCCTCCCTTCCTGAGGCGTCACTTTCTGCCCTCTTTTCTTCCCTCCTTTCCTTCCTCCTCTGCATTTCTTCACCCATCCATCCGCCTGCCATTGACCAGCTCATGCCCTGCTCCTGTTGTATGCCACATATGCTTCCTGTCCCAGCAGATAGTCATGAAGCACGTGTTTCTGGGGTTCCACCCCAGGCAGGCTGGCATTCCATCTTCCTTGGGCTCGGGCAGGACAGTGGTCACGGAGTCTCAGCACTCAAGCTGGAGGCAGGCTGACCAGGAATTCACGGCCGGCTCTGACCGTGCCATGCGACCTTGTCCACAGACAGAGTGGGGCTGTGATGGCTCTGGGGTTCAGGGCACCGCCAGCACCAGCTCCCCGGAAGCCGTGGGAGACAGTCACTGGCTTGCTGTGGAGGACCGAAGCCAAGTTCTCTGCTCTCCACACATGTGCAGAAACAAAACCGAAGGCCGATGACCGATGTAGGTTCGGTTGGCACTGACCTCTATCCGGGCACCTTTGTCGGTGACAGCAGCACACAAGGCGGGTTGTGTGGCATGGGATGCTGCCTCATCCCTGTCCTGGGAGATCCCACAGTGCAGCAGCTCCTGTAGTGTGGCTTGTGAGTGAGGGCCTTTCCTACACAGGGAGGCTTGTGCAGGTGAGCACAGGACTCTTGACCAGCAGCCTGGTCCCCCACCATTTCAGCAGTCCCATTCCAGGGGTGCTCGCCCAGCACTCTAAAGATCACCAGCACCTCATTTCAGAGGGACTGGTTCTTTTTGACAAGGTCCTGTGTGAAACCCAGGCTGGACTCGAACTCAGTTCTGCTGCCCTCTGAATGCTGGGATGAGAGTCATGTGCTACCAGGCTCAGCTTGTGTCTTGCTTTGTTTGACCTGTGCCTACCTGGGAGCACTCTGCCGTCCCTCTCTAGGTGTGCTGCGCCCCTTGCTCTCCTGGGAGTACTCTGCCGTCCTGGGCTTTGCTGGGTGCTGGGGACCAAGCTTAGGTCCTCATGCTTGCTTAGCTACCAAGCCATCTCCCCAGCCCTGTTTATTTGTGTTGGTGTGTGTGTGTGTGTCCCCGTCCCTCTTGGCCAGCCCTGGAGGAAGGTGCTTTTCCCGGTTTTGGAGCACCACTGCTCTGAGAAACACAGGAAGGACCCCTGCCTTCTAGATGGCTGCCCTCAGATGGAGGTCAGAGAGGTGTCCTGATCTGAGCTGGAGGTCAGGGAGGTTCTCTGACTTGGTATTAGTGGCCACTGGGTGTTGGACACGGGGCTGTGCACACAGGCCCCCAGCCTCCAGCCTTGCCTTTTCCCTCCTGTGTAAGCAAAGGCTGCCTCTGCTCCATGCAGGCTGATAAGATGTCCAGGGTGCCTGGCCCCTAGCTGGGCTCTGGGCACTGTGAACAGTACCTTGGGAGGTGGGATGGGGTCTCCCAGCTTAGTGGGGCTGCATCCTGGACCAGAGCTGGTCTGTGGAGAATTGATGCTGAGAGTGATGAGTGCCTGGAGCCCCTGAGGGGCTTTACGGGGGATCCAGGTTCCCGATACCAGGGAGGTTGGTGGTCAGTCACTTTGGCTGCCTGAGCACAAGCTGCCCACGCGAGGAAGGTGCTGGCACCAGGCTGCATCTCAAGTGTCAGAATTGGTGACTGAAAGTGTAATGGGAACTGGGCACAGCAGGTGAACACCCGGGGCTTCACCACTGTGCTTCCCCCAGAGTTCCTGTCTCAAAATGCCGAAGAATTGGACAATTCGACAGCATCTTATCACAGTTTATTCTAGATTAGAGTCAGTTCAGAGGATTTGGGAAAGAGGTAGAGGAACAGCCCAACCACCACGTCCAGCCACCAGTGTAGGGAGAAAACGTGGAGAGTTTAACAGAATTTATGCTGTTCAGCTAAGCAAGCAGTAGAAGAAAAGATAACAGAGGGCTCCCATCATGAGGAAAAAGGTTCATGTGGGAAAAATCTTGAGCCCCCCCCCTCACCCCAGCCATTAGGCCTGGAGATTCAGAAGTTCTTCTAGGACGCCATGTAGAAATAAAGAAAGGCTGGCCTTTGTTTTAGACAAGCTTTTTAAAAGTTCCCCCAGGTAAGTCAGAGAGATAGCTGATTGGTCTATACCTGACCAATCAGTTTTAGCCCATAGATTTTAGCTTTAGCAAGACACCTCCCACTCAAGGGGCAGGTGTCTATGGAGGTACCTGAACCATCACAATAGGAGAAAGATGGCCAAGTTCTCTTGGGTGTGGTGGGGAGCCCAAAGGGTGGTCCTAGGTCCTTTGGGTGTGGTGGGGAGCTGTTCAAGGGTGACTGTCCTTCAGGAAGCTGCAAGGGGCTGGAGGTATCCAGATGGTCCCTGTGGTCATTCTAGCTCCTCAGCCGCTGGCATTGTTAGACACAGTGGGAGGAGGCGTAGAAGGATGATGAATGAGTGGGTGGGTGGGTGGGTGGGATCTTTGCTGGGGCAAACCCCCATGTGGGTGACAGTGTCCAGAGTGCTCGGGAGGCATTGGTGTAGCTCCCGCACGCAGACAGGGCTGAGCTCTGAAAGTGGCCCACAGCCAGGGAAGGAGGGAACCTCAGACCATCCTCGCCCTGTGATTTGTGGCCTGGATTCTACAAGGTTGTGCCCAGCCCTGCCCTCCAGGGTCCCAGGCCCTCCATGCCAGTCCTGCTTGCCAAGTTCATTTCCAGACCTGAGCTTCCCCCCCCCCCAGTTTATTTATTTTTTTAACTTTATTTGGGGGAGGGGAATTTTGAGGTAGGGTCTAACTCTAGCCCAGGCTGACCCGGAACTTACTCTGTAGCTCCAGGCTGGCCTTGAACTCTCACTGTAGTCCTACCTCTGCCTCCCAGTGCTGGGATTAATGGTGGCTTTTTAAAAGCTTTTTAATGACAGTCTCTCTGAAAATCTTACAGTTTAACGTAAGAAGCCACGTTTCCTTAAGTTCAGTTTCTGGCCCACTGAATTGTGGAGAGAGGCAGGAGTGCGCAGTGGCTGCTGGGGCCGGGCCGGGGAGAGCTGGGCTGTGTGCTGGGGCTCTACGGCACGTATGCCTGTGATGAGCCCCGGAATTGCTGGATTCTAAAATGTCCTCAGAAAAAGGAAGACTTTGAAGGGTGGAGACAGAAGTGTCTCTGGCTGTGGTGGTGACAGTGCCATGATGTACACATCCCCGTAAACTCACTGCAGGGGACAGGACATGAGCACGAGCGCTGCGGCTCCGTGTCCATGAAACCTCAGAGCAAGGTCCCAGAGGTGCCTGCCAGTGGGGAGGGAGGGCAGGGCAGGGACCTGCTTGCTCCTGTCCTCTGCTTTCAGAGTTGGGACAGTCCTAACATGACGGCAGACATGTTGACACACGGGAAGCTCGTTTCAGAGATGATGGGACTGGTGTGCCTTGGGAATGCCCTTGCTGGGCCCCAGAAGAGCCCCGACCCGAGTGTGCGCATGCAGGGACACGAGGCCCCTGCTGAGTGGGACAGAACCTCTTTCTACTCAGCTGTACTGGGCTCACAGGGGCTTCTGCCTTCTCCCTCCCAGGCTCCACTCCAGGGTTGCCAGGACCCCTGGAATGGGGTGTGCCGCTCTTTCTGGGAGGCTGAGGAGGAGGAGGGTGGCGGTTTGGCGGAGGATGGGCGGGAAGCTGACTGGTACTTTGGCCTTTCTTGCAGTGTGCAAGGAGCCCCCCTACAAGGTGGAGGAGTCGGGCTATGCAGGCTTCATCATGCCCATTGAAGTCCACTTCAAGAACAAGGTAGGGCCCGGAGGAGCGGGGACGGTGGCGGGGAGGGTCACCATGGTCGTGTGAAGAGGCAGTAGAATTTGGCATGAAGGTGCACTGTGGAGACCGAGGCAAGGGGTGCCATAGGCTCCAGTTCGGCCTGGGCTACACAGCAAGACCCTGACTCAAAAAGAACATGGACCTGGGTACTAAATATGAGGGGTGGGGTTCCAGTCTCCAGGGACCACTGGACATAGAGGGGCAGGGGTTGGCCCATGAGGGTTAGTGGTCTAGACCCAGGCCCTGTGGCAGAGGTCTGCAGGCATCCGCACAAGCGAGTAGGGAGGCCGTGTTTGTGGGGGAGGGGAGGGCGTTAGTGTTAGAGGAGGGCTGTGCTGACAGCAGCATTGGCAGCACTGGTGGGTACTGGCAGGTCATTGTTGGGGCACGTTCAGACTTTGATTTTTATTCATTTATTTGCAAAGAGAGAGAGAGAGAGAGAGAGAGAGAGAGAGAGAGAGAGAGAGAGAGAGAGAGAATGAATGAGAATGAATGGGTGCACCAGGACCTCCAGCCACCACAAAAGAACAGCAGGTACTTTACACATCTGGCTTCATGTGGTTGCTGGGGAATAAAACCTGGGTTGGCTGACTTGAACTAGTGAGCCGTCTCCCCAGTCCCGTTGTTTGGTTTTGTTTTGGAGGTGGGATGTCACTCTAGCCCTGACTGGCTTTGAACTCACAGTGATCTTCCTGCCTCATCCTCCTGAATGCTGGGATTAAGATATGAGCTACTATGCCCAGCCTCAGGTTTTTAAAACTATTTATTGACAGCTTCCATAATTACAGACCATAAACCATTATGATTCCCTCCCCCCTCCACCATAGCTCTTCCCCCTCTCAATTAGTCTCTGTTTTGTTTCAGTGTCATCATCTTTTCCTCCCATTACATGTAGGGATTATCAGGCACTTCGAGCTCATGAATATCCAGGCTGCTTTGTGTCTGGAAGCAGCCTCAGTTTTTAATGTGTCTGAATTTTCACTTCGTACTTAGGGCGCAGACACGTGAGCTTCAGTGGAAGCAGTGGTGGGTCCCCTCTGCTCCAGTGTGGCCCTGTCCACAGCAGAACCAGCAGACTCCTCGGTCATTCAGCTGTAGACCCATGTGTGACAGGGCATCGAGGTCTCTTGCTCTCCGCTGTGTTCTCTACTAGTCTCTCTTGTATTACGGGAAGAGCAGTACATGTCAGTGTCCTGGCATGGAGGTGTCTGTGCTCATGGTGTGTGGTCTAGACCTGGTGGCCAGGCCCTGTGTCTGTGGAGTCTCGTGTGCCCGAGTATCATGGCCCTGGGGATTCGGTCCATGGCCCATGCATGCCAGACCAGTGCTCAGCACTTCAGCATCGCACAGCCCTGGTGTGACACACCTCCTTGTCTCTGCAGAAGGTAGGAAGGTGCTGGGGACCTTCGGGTCTTCCCACCTGCCACGCTCTCTCTCTCTCTCTCTCTCTCTCTCTCTCTCTCTCTCACACACACACACACACACACACACACACACACACGCACGCACGCACGCACGCACGCACGCACGCATACGTGGCTGGTACCAAGCACTTCTTGCCTGTCCTGCTCTGAGGAGGATGGTGGTTGGTGTGTGTGTGCTGCTCTGGGTGCCTATTTTCTGATGTTTCACATGCTGGCTGCCTTGATATATTCTCTATATTATTCTGACAAATGTGGTCACTGGATGCCACTGGTCGTTGTTGGTTCCACAGCAGCCCTCATCAGCACTGAGAGTCCCAGGATTTCATGGTCTGATCACCTCACAGGCATAGGTACCACTTCCTCCTGTTCACTAAAGGGACATGACCTGCAGTGCCACACCCCATGGATGACAGAGTGAGGGAGTGACACTGAGTCCGATGAACTGTGGCAGTGACACAGAAAGTCAGAAGGGATGTTCTGCCTGTGGCCAGTAAGAGCCACAGTAGTGAGAAGCAGCTGAGAGGCTCTGGGCAGCCTGTGCCTCTCACCCAGCTTGGGGGCAATGGTGAAGGCTGGGCATTGGAGGCCAGCCTGGGCTTCAGTGGCCACATACAGTCTAGGGTGGAGTACACCTATGGGTTCAGGTCAGTTGCTGCAGCTGCTGGATCCACCACTGCACCACAGGTCACCCCCAGGGCATCAGTATCTAACCCCTCCCCTGATCTGTTCAGAGTATCCAGGGCAGTGGGCAAAGCCAACCCCAGCCCTGAGGTATGTCGTTGCCCTTGCTGAGGTCTTCCTCCATGCACAGGAGAGGCGCTGTGAGGCTCCAGTGATGGAGAAGGTGCCACTTGGCTTCTGGGAGGGTTTCTGTGACCCATGGACAGGGCTCCATGGGTGCAGAGCTCAGGGAGCCCAGCCACATGCCTTGTCCAAGCCGGGCTGGTGCTTGCCTTGGTGTGTGAACACGCCTATGTCCTGTGAGCACATGTGTGGAGCCCAGAGGAAGGCACCGAATGTTTGCATGGCGTATCCTCCTCCTTTCCCCAGGAGTCTCTCACTGAGCTTGGGGGTTCCCAGGTTTGCAGTTAGACCATGAGCAGGGAACCCCAGGAACCCCAGCAATCCTGTCTGCTTCAGCTCCTCAGCGCTGTGCTCACAGGCACGCCTGGCTCTGCCTGGCTTTTGCTGTGGCTGCTGGGGATGGAACTGGTCCTTCTGCTTGCTCAGCAAGTGCTTCTACTCACTGTGCCAGCCCCCCAGACCTCACAGACCCCCAACCCCCAGCCACACAGCCCCCACTGCCCCACATAGCCCCCACAGCTCCCCAGTTTCCCCAGCCCCATCATTCATTTTATAAAATCAGGGTTTCAGTCTGAAGCCCAGGCCAGCCTGGGACATGGGATCCTCCTGCCTCAGCCTCCTTGAGTGCTGGGATCACAGGCAGCACCCCCTCTTCCCCCTCCCCATTTCGGAAGTGGATTTCTGTGGTGTGAGGCACTAGGTTGATAGAGGCCATGCTTTGACCATCTGCTGGATGTTCTGGTCAGTTCCAACTCCCTCCTTCCTCAAGGAAAGACTGCGGGCCTTCATCTGCCCATGGGGTGACCTAGTCACACGTGCCCTAAAGACGGCTCCTCACTGACCTGTACAGTCCGGAACGTCTGCCTCTCAGGTCTTCTTCCTTTGTGGGCCGCTTCCTCTGCCCTCCAGATTATCCTTGAAGTTCTCCAGGTTGAAGCTTGCAGATGCTGCCTTGACCTGCGTTCCTTGGGGTGCGTTTACTCTGCACCCTGCTGTGGGCAGGTGGCTTCCTCTTGGACTGTTCTCACCCTTGTGTAAAAACCATGCGGGTGTGTCAGCCTTCTTTGCCTCCAGGTGTGTAGACACACTGTGTGTTGGCCTTCCCTGCCTCTGAACCCACTTCTTGCTGATGTGTAGACACACTATGTGTTGGCCTTCCCTGCCTCTGAACCCACTTCTCATCAGTTTGTAGACACACTGTGTGTCAGCCTTCCCTGCTTCTGGACCTGCTTCTCACCAGTGTGTAGATGCTTCTCACTGGTGTGTAGACACACTGTGTGTCAGCCTTCCCTGCCTCCAGACCCTCTTCTCAGCTTCAGCAGGCTTGTGTCTAGTTTAAGGATTGGCTTGTGTCGAGCGCCTGTTTTTCTCTCTGGTTTGGCCTTCTGTTTCCTTTCTCTCCTGTTGCCCTGGCAGGCGTTCTCAGCACCGTGGTGGAGTGGCATCCCTGCCATGTTCCTGTGGCAGGAAGTGGAATGTCAGCTATAGCTTTATCATAAATGCCATGATTCAGTTAAGAAAACTCTTCCAAAAGGAAAAGTAAAATCCTTTATTCCCTCCTCACAGCACATCTGAGTTTTGCATTCATGTGGTCTCTACAAGAAAATGTGCTCAGGACAGACCAGCAGTTCTCCAGACGGAAACCTTGTACGCAGGTGTCATGTCCTGTCAGCAGTCACTCAGAGTGGAGTGGCACTAGGGGCCAAGACCCAACCGTGTTCTCTCTGTCAGCATCCCGAGTTTCGTAGTGTGCACGAAGAGATGTTGGATTTGTTAATTGCCTTTTCAGCCTCTGTTGGGAAAGTTGTCTTGCCGCCTCCCTCAGTGTGTGCGTCCCATGGATGAGTGATGTGGACTCGCCCTGTGTTCCTGGGGTGTGTCCCCCGCCCATGGGCTGGAGGCCTTCCCATATGCACCTGTGTTTACAGGAAGCACTAGCTAGGCTTTCTTGAGGGTCAGCATCTGGTCAACTCTGTCTGGAGGAGGGTGGCCCTGGACACCCTCTCCAGGGTTTTCCAGAGGAGCCATATGATCTTGGGCTCATTGGGTTTTGGTGTGCTGTGTGTGGTCAGGTGCACACGTTTATGTGTGTCTGGAGGCCAGAGAACAGTCTCAGCTGTCACCTCCAGGGACTCTTTGAGTCAGAGTCTCTAACTGACCCAGAGCTCATCAGTTAGGTTAGTTTGGCTGACCACTGAGCCCCCAGGATCCTCCATCATCTCTCCAGGTCTGGATGCCTGACATTTAAAAAATATTTTTGTTGTTTATTTGAGGGAGGGTTAGAGAGAGACTGACCAACAGAGAATGAGTACAGACTCTCCAGGGCCTCCTGCTGCTACAAACTCCAAACACATGCACCTATCACTTTGTGCATCTGGCTTTATGGGGTGCTGGGAACTGAGCCCAGGCCAGCAGGCTTTGTAGGGAAGTGCCATCTCCCCAGCACCTATTTTATTTTCTTTATTTTCTTATTATTTTGGGTCAGAGTCTTGCTCTAGCTCAGGCCAGCTCCTCCTGTGTCAGTCTTGGAATGCTGGGAATACAGGTGTGTACCACCACACCTGGCTCCCTAGCCACTTAATGTCTGACCCTCATTTAAATGTGTGCCATGTGCTCCCATGTCGTCTTCCTCTGTTTCTAGCTGAGTGTTGGGTTTTTCTCTGTCTCCTGTCTTGTTATTTTGACTCATGGGAGCCACAGGGCTCTGTCCCTGTGTTCTTGAATTCTGGCGCTGTGGTGTTGGGGCTCATGCTCATTCAGGCCTCATCTCACGTAGTTTCCCTGTCTCAGGGACCTCATCACTGGTGCTGGGGGCCAGGGGTAAAGGCCAAGGTCAGATGTGATGGTTTGAATATAAAACACCCCCACTAGCCTCAAGTGGAGGAGTGTTTCTGGTGGTCTAGAGGTTGGTTAGCCCTGTCCACTGGGTGTTGAGAGCTGGCTTGCTCTGACAGCCTTCTTTCTGCTTGGTGTGCAGATGTGATGCCCCAGCTACCTGCTCTGACCTGTTGAAACTTCCTTTTCAAACTGAAGTAAGCCCGGGCCCTGTGCATCAGCCCCTCCATGACAGGACTGGGAAAGCCTGCCCTCACATCCATGTCATCTACCTGTGGCAGGTGATCAGGTGGTTGTCACATCTGTGTCGTCTACCTGTGGCAGGTGATCGGGTGGTTGTCACGTCCATATCTACCTGTGGCAGGTGATTGGGTGGTTGTCACGTCCATGTCGTCTACCTGTAGCAGGTGATCGGGTGGTCGGCTCCGTTTCCCCCAGGAAGACCTTTGTTTCTTTATCTCATGTCACCTTCTGTATCTAGTTCTGTGCCCTGTGGGCCACGTGGGGAAGGTCCAGTGTGTGGTGCACGCCTACGCCAGGCTGCCCTCCAGGCTTGCTCTCTGTGGATCACACAGTTCCAGGATGTTTCCCTAGAGCTCACATGACCTCTGAAGTCGCTCATGGCCTCATCTGCTCTGTTTCCCAGCAGAGTATGGACCTGTGTGGGGAAGAAGCCAGGGATGCCTGCCTAGTTCCTGGGAAGGAGAGCTGGTGGCTGGCTGCACTGGGTGACAGTGGGCGGTCACCATGGACACCTGCAAAGTGGTTTGCATGGGTGTTTCCAGCTTGTTTGGGAAAATACCAGAACCAGGGTCAACGGCCAGAAGTGTCTGGAAGGTTGTAGGATACAGCTCACCGTTTCTGATGTGGGTGTCTTCTGCCCCCAATTTTCCCATCTTTATTTGTTTTTGAGACAGGGTCTCATGTAGCTCAGGCTGGCTTCAAACTTGTTATCATCCTGCCTTCACCTCCTGAGGCCTGGGATCACCTGTGTCACAAGCCTGAGCGTCTTCTGTCTGTTCACTTTGCTGGGTCTCATGCTGAGCAAGTTCTCATTTGTTTTGTTTTGTTTTTTGAGGTAGGGTCTCCCTCCAGCTAGCCCAGGGTGACTTAGAACTCACTGCCATCCTCTTACCTCTGCTTCCCACGTGCTGGAATTAAAGGTGTGTGCCACTACACTCGGCTGATTCTCAAATTTAAAAAATATTTATTTATTTATTTGTAAGCAGAGAGATAGAAGAGAGACAGAAAGAATGGGCACACCAGGGCCTCCAACTCTCCAAACAAACTCCAGATGCACACGCCCCTTTGTGTATCTGGCTTACATGGGCACTGGGGAATTAAACTCCGACTCGTTAGGTTTTGCGGGCAAGCATCTTAACCTCTGAGCCATCTCTCCAGCCCTCAGTTTTGATGGTCAGTTTACTGTCATTTTTTCTTGGTGGGTTGTGTCTTCGCCAGCTTGAGGCCCTGCCTGGCTCCATATGGTGGGCCACACTGCCTGTGCATAGCCTAGTGTGCGGGTGCGGGGCTAGGAGCCACTCACCCTGTGCCCTCATTTACAGCCCGAGGTGGGTGCGCTCTGCTCCTCTGTTACTGGCTCATGGGGGGTGGCTATCCAGTGGGCATCGAAATGGGCCTGGGAGCTCTGCAGGCTTCTATGCGGCTCCTGACTGAAGCTGATGCAGACCCTGCAGAGTCCTGTCCACAGCCTTGGGGACACCCTGGCTCTCCTCTTACCCCTGGGTGTGTCTGTCCTGAGTGGGACCAGGAATCTTCTCTACCTCCCTCTCTGGAACCCGCTCTGCCACAACTCTCCGGACTCTGCAGGACACAGGACACAGCTTCCGTTTACAAGCCTGCCAGCTGTCCCTTGGAAACCCAGTTACAGCTGGTGCCACTGAGTGGAAGGCCTCGTGGTGGTGGAGGCTATGGCCTGCTGAGTTGGGGATTGATGACTGCTAACTCTCCTCATGACTTCCTCTGTGGGCACTTCTGCCCATGAGACTCACCCTGCCGCCCCTCCTAGACCACCTGAGAAATGGCTGGAGATGTTTAGGGTGCCACACACCAAGTCCTTTTCCTAGGCCTGTGCTCAGGATCCTGCCCTTGCCTGACCCACGTGCCCTCGGGGCACTACTGCTTCATGGCCCCTGTGAAGGGGGTGGGCTGCTGCCCGCTCTGAGCCAGGCTTCAGGGCCTCTTCCAGACCGGCCCTGCTACTGCACACCCTGCTGCCAGCCTGAGGGTTCTGTCCCTCAGGACTGCAGCATGGTGCCTGCCGCTATGATCTGCCTTTACCAGCCCCACAGTCGGCTGGTTTTAGATGCTTCCTGCATATCCACAGTCATGGGAGGCACCTTGCTGTAGGCAGTGACTCTCCAGGCAGCATTTGGAGCCCTGGTTTGGGGTTCTGTTCAAGGCTGGGGCCCACGAGGGAGCAAGTAGGCCACACCAGGTGCCATAGCACCCATCCAGAGAGGGCCTCTGTGGGGCTTGACAGGACTGAAGTCACCTTTGGGAGTTTCTCCTGTGAGGCTGTACCTGGCACACCACCGAATGTCGCTGACTGACACTCTCACTTCACTCCCTCCTTCCACTGAGGCCAGAGGTTGGGCCCAGTACCTAGCCACTTCTCTGACCCCGACTGCTGGCGCTTGGCTCCTGTTGTACTGTGCTTCTTGAGCCGTGCGTGCATGTGCGTATGCATGTGTGTATGTCTGTGCGTGTGTGTGTGTGTTGGTGGGTGGAGGTGGGTAGGTGGGTGTGCGCTTGTGTGTGCAGGTATGTACGTGTGTGCATGTTGTGGGGGTGTGTGGGTGTGGGTGTGTGTACGTGTACACGAGTGCACATGTAGGCTGAGGCCTGGAACTCACTCTGTGGCCCCAGTGGTCTCACAGTGGTCTTCCTACCTGGGATCAAAGGTGTATGCCACCATGCCTAACTGCCTCTTGTTTTTGTTTTATTTGGAAAACTGTTTTTATTTATTAGAGAATGACAGTGGGTGTACCAGAGCCTCTTGTTGCTATACACAAACTCCATACACATGCCCCACTGTGCACATCTGGCTCTGGGGGTGCTGGGGAATGAAACCTAGGCCAGCAGGCTTTGCAAGGAAGCACCTTTAATCACCGAGCCATCTCCCCAGCCCCCGTTGTGTTTTGTTTTTTTTTTCCGAGGTAGGGTCTCGCTCTAGTCCAGGTTGACCTGGAATTCACTATGTAGTCTCAGGGTGGACTTGAACTCATGGCAATCCTCCTACCTCTGCCTCCCGAGTGCTGGGATTAAAGGCGTGCACCACCATGCCCGGCCCGGCCCGGCCCCCCTTTTTAATAAAAAGTATTTTTTCTTTTCTTTTTTTTTTTTTGTTACAAAGATGATGTGTAGGTTGCGAGATCTGAAGTCCTCTCCAGCCATCGCTGTGACATCACAGGGAGCAGTGGCCAGCTGCCTGTGTCCATATTGCTGGGGACCCAAGGGAATATAGGGAGGGTACTCAGTGTGGGGTATGGCTAGGCACGGGGTCCAACGCCACCAACCCTCAGCTGCTTCTACTGGCCAGTTTGAGAGCAGGGACTCTGAGCATGAACTAGCCCCTCCACTGGTGGCCCGAGAGATCCCTGGGGAGTGGGGGGACATTGTCTAGCTGGATCTGGGTCTGAGGGGCCTGTGGCCCACTGTCCACCTGCACGTGGCACCAAGATGGGGACATGGGGTGCAGAATGGAGCTCCGAGTGGTGAGGAGGGTTGGGCTGGAGCCACGAGGATGCACTTGGGCTGTGGAGATGACTCAGCAGTTAAAAGTGCCCGCTTGCAAAGCCTGCTGGTCTGGGTTTGATTCCCCAGTACCCATGTAAACCTAGATGCACAGAATGGTGCATGAGTTTGGAGTTCATGTACAGTGGTAAGAGAGAGGCCTGGTGTACCTTACTCTTCCTCCTTCTCTCCCTCCTTCCTTCCTTCCTTCCTCCCCCCTCTCTCTTGCCTTGTCTCTATCTCATAAATAAAAATATTTTTTAAAAACCTGTGTAGAAAAGAGACAGGTCTGCTCCCCTGTGGCACCTTTTCCATCCCAGGGGATTTGGATTTCAGCCCTGCACTTGCATGTTATCGTGAGAATCAGGAATGTCTCGGCGTCTGTAGGAGGGAACACTGTGCACACACCTAGCCTCCGCCATCAGACAGACAGAAATCAGCCACCAGCCTGTTTGCGCTCTCTCTCTCTCTCTCTCTCTCTCTCTCTCTCCTCTCTCTCCTCTCTCCTCTCTCTCTCTCCTTGTACCTGTGAAAGGGGGCCAGCCTCTTTAACCATTATGGAATTTCCCTTGAATCTGTAGCTTCAATAAATCCTTTCCTCCCAAAACTGTGCCTGGTGTGGAGGTTCATCCCAGTGGCATGTGGCTGACCACGACAACTGGCTTCTGTAAAATCAGAGTTTTAAGCCAAGCGTGGTGGGCATGTCTTTAATCCCAGCACTTGAGAGGCAGAGGTAGGAGGATCACCGTGAGGCCACCCTGAGACTACAGAGTGAACTGCAGGTCAGGATGGGCTACAGTGAGACCCTACCTTGGGGGGGAATATTTTATATATATATAGTTGCAGTCAGCTTTCTAGTTGCTGCGCAGAGAGAACTCAAAAGCGACTTGTGGAGGAATGGGTTTATTAGGCTTACGGACTCGAGGGGAGACTCCATCCTGGCTGGGAAAATGATGGCATAAGCAGAGGAGTGGACATCACCTCCACCACAGCACTGCAAACAGCGGCAGGATGGTGTGCAAGGGGAAGCTGGCTTATAACCCCATAAACCCGCCCCCAACAACACAGCTCCAGTGAGGTTGTAAAAAAACTGCCATCAGCTGAGGATCGATCTATTAGAACACATTCATTTGTTTGTAGGGGACACCTGGATCAAACCACGACATGTATATATGAGTTTTTAATTTGCATTTTACTAGTTTGGTACTGGGATGGAGTTCGTGCTAAGCTAACCCCTAAGCTCACATTCCCTGCCTCGGGGCCACACTCCAGCCCTCTATTTTTTCCTATGTTTTCTCGTGTGTGTGGTGCGTGCACATGAGCGTGTCTAATGTGCACACCGTGGAGGCCTGAGGAAGAAGCCAGTGCACTCTGCTGCACTGAAGCAGGGGAGTCTGTCTCATAGGGATGATGCTGAAGGCAGCCCTGTGGCGACGTCTTCTGTGAACTTGCACTTAGACCTGGGGCCATGGTCACTTTGGGGTCCCTTAGGCACATGTGGTCAGGATGGAGTAGATGGGAGCCAGGAGCCCTTGAGGACAGAAGGCCACTCCTCCTCCCTGGCACCATGATGGAAATGGGTTCAGCAGGGAGGGACTCACTGTGGTGGATGTGGAGACAGCAGGTCAGCTCGTCCCAGACGTGGACCAGGGCCAGCCTGGCGCCAGCCACGCCTGAGGCTTGAGCGTGTGTGAGCCTGAGGCCTTTGGCAATAGCATTGGTCTGGCTGGTTTGGCGGCATCGCAGTGTGCTGAGTGTGGAGGGCCCATGGCCTGGGGTATGGGTGGCTGCCAGAGAGCATGCAAGGGAGGCCTGCAGGGGATTATCACCCTGCTGCGTGCAGTGAAGGCAGGCTAGGGGTTGGCTGGAATGAGCAAGGACCCTTGCTTGGCCTGTGCTGGCAGGTCATGCTGCCAACCCTGATGTTCAGAGTCTGAGTGCCTCACCTGTGGGGACCCTCATGGGAGCCTCTCCTGCCCTATTAGCAGCACCCAGCACTGCTTTCCTTGTTACTCTGTGAAGAACCACTGGCCCCTGAGGGTTTCTGTGGACCTGTGGAGCCTCTCCAGACACAGGAACTTTCCAGGCTCCTATGGCACAGAACACGCAAGCCAGAAGCAGCTTACAGAAGGAAAGGGCTTATTTCGGCTTGTGGTCTCCAGAGGACATTTGGTCGTGGTGTGGAGTGGCAGACCAGGGGCTGGGCATCTTGTCTTGCCTCAGCACTTGAGAGGTCGCTCTGGCACCCCAAGTGGCACGCTTCCTCCAGCCAGGTTCCACCTCCTGAACTGCCAGCAGCTGGGGAGTAGTCCCCATTCAAACCACCCCCGCAGGCTGGGCCAGTTCTGTCCGCTTCTGCTGTTGTTTGGGGCTGGGCCAGGCGGCCCGGCATACCGAAGGGCACCCAGGGCCACCCAACCACCCATCCAAGCACGTGCCTTCCTGCCTGGCTTTCTGTGAAGGCAGACACCCACCTTGGTGCAGACCACAGGTCTGGGGTTGAGTGTTGAGGAGCAGGTAGTCAGCAGTTAAGGAACCTCAGCCCTCTTAACTGCCAGTCTGTGGTTGGTGAGGTTGATGGCAGGGCTCCCTGGCCCTCAGTGAGTCACACCAAGTCCTGTTTCTTTCATAAGACCACAGAGAGTGATCTCGAAGCCTTCTGTCATCTAGCCTCTGCCACCCGCCTCCCTGCTCCTCCTCCTGCATGGGTGTGCCTTCAGCTAGCCCCTCCGCTCTGCCTGCTGGGACCCCACGTCTGCGTACAAACTGTGCTCAGCGCCACTGAAAAGCCAGGGAGACCTAGTCCCCTACCAGCCTGAGCCATGGTGCTAGAGGAAGGCCGGCCGGTATGACTGTTCCCTCCTGTCCGCTGCCTGGCTTCCCTGGTGGGCTGTTCCCAGCAGTTGTCTCTCTCCTAGAGTGTGGCTTATTTGTGTGTTTTTATAAACTTACTTATGGTTAATAATTAGATACATTGTATGAACAAGTCTGTAGTGGTGCCCCCTTTTCCCTCCTCCCTGTCCCCAACCCGCTGGGGGCCCTCCTCAGTGGGCTTGCTGGCCCAGACCATGGCATGGGGGTTACGATTGTACAAGAAGTAGCCAGTTTTTACCTTTGTGTGCTGTTGCTGATGGGGCCATGCCTTTGGATATCCTCCCCGACCATGGCTCTTACAATCTTTCCACCCCGTCTTCCACTAAGTTCCCTGAGTCATGGTGGGTGAGTTTTAAGTCTCTGGATTTCTGCTTTTGACTGTGTTGGGTGTCCTCAGTGTCTGTCTCCATTGTCCTTTCATAGGTTATCTGACTTGCTATGGATGTAATTCTCTTGTTTATCTTGCAACTTCCTCAAAGGTTTCATTTGGGCCCTAGATGATGAGTTAGGAGTGGTTCATCTTTATTTATATTTATTTGCAGGCAGAGAGAGAAGGAGAAAGAATGGGTGCACCAGGGCCTCCAGCCCTTATAAATGAATTCCAATTGTATGCACTACTTCAGGCTTTGCAGGCAAGTGCCTTAACCACTGAGCCATCCCTCAAGGCCCTACCTATCTGCTTTGAATTGGGTCACTTTACTTTTTCAAATGGTGCATGAGGAGCTGAATGGAATAGTGTGCTGTCATTGTTTTCAAAGTAGGATCCCACTGTAGTCTAGACTGACCTG
The DNA here is from genome assembly GCA_004024765.1 of Zapus hudsonius. Lineage (NCBI taxonomy): Eukaryota > Metazoa > Chordata > Mammalia > Rodentia > Dipodidae > Zapus > Zapus hudsonius. Next base: position 26,480 of record PVHP010014573.1, read on the forward strand.
GAACTCATTCTAGCCCAGGCTGGCTTTGAACTCACGGTGATCCTCCTGCCTTGGCCTCCTGAGTGCTGGGACTAAAGGTGTGCACCACCATGTCCAGCAAGTCTCCCTGGGTGTGTCCCCAAGTGTAAGGGTTAGTTGACATGAAACCTATGTGATCCTGCTGGATTTTCTCGGTCACATCATTGCCATTCAGCTGGCTGGGCAGCTGGGTCCTCCATCTGGGGCGAATGTGAGAGCGATCAGGCTGTAAAATCTGTCTACCCCATACATCATCCATCACCAGGCCCTCGCTGCTCCACACCCATCCCTGCAATGCTGTGTACCCAACACAAGGGGCACCTCCCCCACAGAGGAGCACCAGTTCTCCCTCCAGGGTGTCTGAGTAGCTGTGCTCTCCTCTCCAGGCTGCAGCGGTGAGGAGCCAGCCTCAGGAATCTGGATGCCCAGGTGAGGCAGCAGTGAGTGGTCCCTGCATTGTTCTGAGGTGTCAGGACCTTTCTATAGCAGTCAGTCCTGGCTCTCAGTGCCTGACGGCTCTCAGGTCTACGGTGTCAGGGTCCTCTGTCCCTGATGGTGGCTAGAGCCAAAGTATTTGAGACCATCGGCCTTCAAGGCTCCCCAGCTCCTAGAATCCCTTGACCAGCACTCCACTTCTTATCCTTGGCTTCCTTCCCTCCTTCCACTCTCACCATGGCTGCCTGGCCACCCCCCCTCTTCAGCTGTCCTTGTGGGAGGTACTGAGCCGCTCCGCCTGGAGGCCACACAGGGGTCCAGAGGGACTGCCACACCAGAGCGTCCCCCTGCAAAGATGTACAGTGGCCATGGCACATCACAAGCTGCTTGGGTTATTTGTTTGTCTTGTTTATGTAAAGGTCTCGGGAAGCCCAGGCTGGCCATGAACTTGTGATCCTTCTGTCTACTCTCCATGTACTGGGTTGACAGGTGTGTTGTGCCCATCAAAATGGTTATCTCCAGAATATTCCCATCTCTGTGAGGGGAAACCTGGTCCCCACTCACAGTCACCTTCTGTCCAGCTGTCGTCCCCTGGCACCGCGGATTCATCGGCTGGCCTGTCCCTTACCTGGTTGCACTCCATCCATGCTGTACGTGTCAGTCCCTCCTCACTGTCATGGCTGAGTAGGTCTGTCATGTGACTGGACCTGTTTCATGTGTGCTGCTCCAGTTTGGGTGTGAGCATAGTTCTGTCTGTCTCGCATCCCTCCCTCGGAGCACTCGCTGCCCTCCATGGAGCGCTCGTTTGCTGCTCTGCACCCTACATCCTGTCCTGCAGGTCACAGTTTTCGCTGCCGTCTTCTGAGTTTGGTAGTGCTTGCTGTCGCGTGTGGCCCCCACTCCAGTGTGAGGCAAGTCACTTTCATTCTTCTGTGTGGCCGTCCAGCTGGTCCAGCACCAGGTGTTGTCGGGAATGTTGGACTTGTCCCCGTGAATGCAGCCCTGTTCTCTGTCCTCGGTCCCCATGGTGCCCTGGGACCCCCTCCCCGTGGGCTTCTTTTAGCGACGTCCTTCAGGAGTGGGTCTGCGGCTTACATAACTTGGGATGGACAGGCGTGTGAGGAAAAAGATGAGAAAGCTGGTCTCTGTACACCGAGCCTCAGTTTCCCCAAGTGTTGGTGGTACTTTAAGGACTGATAGAGATGCCGGCGAGGCTGTTCACTTAGGGGCAGATTGTGACACCCTCTTAGCAGTGGTCTCTGCTCTGTGCAGAGGTACCTGCCCTGCCTGCCGCAGGTCATTCATGAGTTAAGGTATTTGGGGTGACAGGAGGAGAAGCAGCCTGGGAGCAGAAAGCATCAGCCATGGGCAGGATCCTGAAGGGCACAGGCCACCAGGCAGGTGGCAGCTGTCCTGTCTCCTGCGGTGGCCTCCCACCCACACCTGACGTGGACTATTCCTTGTTTCCTGTGTTCCAGGAGGAGCCACGGAAGGTGTGTTTCACCTACGACCTGTTCCTGAACCTGGAGGGCAACCCACCCGTGAACCACCTGCGCTGTGAGAAGCTCACCTTCAACAACCCCACCACCGAGTTCCGCTATAAGCTGCTCATGGCTGGCGGGGTGAGTACACTCCCGAGGCAGCCTGACCCCTGCCCAGGCAGCTGAGGTACCCAGCCATGTGGGTGGTGCTAGGGGCTCATTTCTGCAGAGGACTGATGGCCACGCTCCTGCCTGGCCTCTCAGGACAGGTCTGTGCATGTTGGCTTGTGCAAGTCTGTAGCCATGGCGGAGATGGGTGAGCACAGGTGCTGTCAGTGTGGACAGGGACAGTGCCGGCCAGGCTGAGGCTGGTCACAGGGTGACGCAGTACACCGGTACTGACCCAGGGTCACCAGGCATGTCTAGGTGGCAGCCTGTGCCTGTGGTAGTCCAGCCCAGGTTGTCCTGTGTGTGTTATGTGCAGTACGCATGCTGTGTGTGTGTGGGGGGGTGTGGTGTGGCGTGTGCGGCACATGTGGTTACTGTGGAGGGCATGTTTGTGTTGTGTGATATGGGGGTTTGGTGTGGGAGTGTGGCGGGATGTTATTTGTAAGGGGAATGTGTTGTTTGGGGGCCCGTGATATGTGTAGTTTGCATGTGTAAGATCAGGAATTATGTGCTATGGGGGATATGTGTGTGACGTCTGTGAGGGGTATGTTGTGTTATTATGTGGGGGGTGTTGGTGGTACGTGTGTGTAAGGTATGGATATCTGTGTGGCATCTACATGAAGAGTGTATGCTGGTGTTAAGCTAAGGTGTATATGTATGGTGAGAAATGTATATAATGTTTGTGGGGTGTGTGGCAGGTAGGTCTGTGAGATGTGTAACTATGGGGTACATGTGTACCTGTGCATGGGGTCAGGCGTGCCTGTTTTGTGTGCTGATGTAGTTAGTGTCTGAGGGGTGGAGATGTGGGATTTCTGCAGGAGAGTATTGCTGGGTTTATCTGAGATGTGTGAGCTTGTGTTCTGTGTGCTGGGTGAGTGGAGAAGTCTGCTGGTGTTAGCGGTGATGCTAGTGTAGTGCGGGGGTCATGTTTGCATAGTGTCTTGTAGGGGTAGGTGTATGGTGTCTGAAGGAATAGGAAGTGTGTGTGTATCCTGCTCAGGTGTTGGCAAGGTGTCGTGTACCTGGTGGAGACACATATGTAGATGCATGGGGAAGTGTGGTGGTGTTATTGGCAAGTTGTATGTGTATTGACATGTGGGTGTGGTGTCTGTGTGTGAGGGGGTGTGTCTGGAATTCCGTAACGGAGTGTGTGATAGTATTTGTTTCTGTGTGTATCTACCTTATGGGGATGTTCATGTGGTGTCTGTGTGTGTTAGGGGGATATGTGTACTATTTATATAAGGGCGTATAGGTTGTGTTTTGTGTGTATACGTGCTGTAGAGGGTGTTTTTGTAGTGTTGTGTGTGGGTGAAGATACATGAAAGGCTATAGTGTCTGCTTCACCTAGGGGAATGTATGTGTGGTGTGTGTGTCAGTGTTATTTGTGAAGTATCTGTGTTGTGTGTTATATACGTGTGTGAGGGGTGTGTGTATGGTGTTTGCATAGGGGAGTATGTGATAGTGTTATTTGTGTTAGTGCATGTATGTGTGTGTGTTTTAGGGCTATTTATGTGATATATGTGTGCTGTATCTGTGTGATGTTTATAGGAGGCAGTACATGGTGGGGCTGTGAGTCCGTATATTCTGTGAGGAGTGTCTGTGAAGTTGGGTTCTTGTAGGAGTGTGTGCTGAGGTTATTGATGTGCTACACAGTGTTAGGTGTTATGTGGTGTACATGTTTCATCTGTGGGTGTGTAGGTATGGAGATGCATGGGAAGGCCTGTGGGGTGTGCTCTGTGTGTGTGTGTGTGTTTGTGTGTGTGTGTGTGTGTGTGTGTGTGAGAGAGAGAGAGAGAGAGAGAGAGAGAGAGAGAGAGAGGGAGGGAGAGAGAGAGAGGGAGGGAGGGAGCGAGAGCGAGAGCAAGAGCGAGAGCTGGCGTTGCGGGGCAGGCGTCGTGGGAGGACCTGTGTCATTTACTGTGTGTACGCTTGTTCATTAATCAGTTTTGGTGTTTCCTGGGTCAGATGCATCACCTTCTTCTTAGTTCCCCCAGTTGGGTCTTTCTAGAGCTCTGCTTGTGAACCGACATGATATTGTTGGGGAACAAGAGTTTGATTGGGTCCTCAGTCCTGCGTGTTCCTAATTAAATTCCTAATTAAAGCCTGGCTTGTGACTGCCCGGCCACTGTGGGCTGCAGGGCTGGCAGGAAAGCAGTGGCCCACACTGGATGTGTGCACACTGGGAGCTGTTTTGCCCTCAAGTCTGGGGTGTGGGCAGAGGCAGAGGCTCCCCAGCTCCACTCCCCACCTCGTGTGTGGGCGCCCCAGGTCAGCTTCTTTGAGGAGCGTCGCGTGCCCGTGCCTCTCGGAGTGCCTCTCAGCCCCCTGGGTGAGGTGGTGTCCGTCCTCTGGCATCACCAAGACCCATAAAGCCAGAAGAGGTCAGGGAGGGGCGGCGGGAGGGCCAGTCCGAGAAGGAGACCAGAGAGGCCTGTGGGCTAGCCAGGTACTCTCCATTAGGTGCCTCTCAGTGACTCCCCAGACCAGGTACCTGTCCCTGGGCTGGCTCTCCTGGACCATGAGCACCTCCAGGGTAGCACTTTCCCGATGTGCAGTGTCTGTCCCCAGACTGGGCTGAGGGCCAGGGAGATGGCACCAAGACTGCCTGAGAGCTGGCTGCCATCTGTCACTACACTGCTCCAGAGCTTGCTCCTTCCTCAGCAGCCAGCAAGCGTCCAGAGGGGTTTCTTGTCATTTGTCATCTGCTTTCTATAAGGCTAGGAAGCCTGGCTTTGCAGGGACCCGAGGCCGCTTGCCCTGCAGAACTCCAGGTTGCTGGGGAGTGGCCCCGGGGCGGGTTTCTCTCTGTGTGGCTGTCGCCAGCCCCTAAGTGCAGGGCTTATGGGGCGTTTTTAGTAACTGGTGCATGTCAGGCCCGGCTGGGGAAGGTGTGGTCTCTGTGTTGGAGGAGTAAGTCCTGGTCAGGACAGCCCTGAGTCTCACAGGATATCAGTGTCCTCAGATGAAAGAGTTGGCTGCACAAAGGTCCGGTCCACAAGAGGCACCTCTTCTAGTTCGCCCTTTCCTTTAAGTGCCTCTCATTTCTTGCTGATGGCTGCCATCTGGACCGCGTCCTAAGTGGCTGTCCCAGTTGCCTTGTGAACTCGATATTTGGAGGACATGTTCCAAACTTGTGTCCCTGGCATGGGTGTCCCTGGAGCTGCTTACAGTGGGCAGGTGTTTCCTAGAAGGACCTCAGGCCCTTCCTCATCGCAGCTTTGTGACCAGAGAAGAGCTGGTGTCCCCTCCCAGCTTCTCCCCTGCGGCAGGTCTTCTGCTTCCTCTCGGCTTCCACCTTGGCCTTGATCTCGGCCAGCTTGTTGCTGTCTGCGGCAGCCCCGTGGAAGTTGCTCACTCTGTCACGAGGCCACCTTGTGCCTCACAGCTATGTCTCCCTGTGCTTCTCCACGGTGGTCAGCCTGGCTGGGGTCCCAGCTGTCGTCTCTAGCTCTGCCTGAGTCTTCTTGGCCTCGCTTTGCTCCCAGCACTTGCCGCCTCTTCCAGGAAGCCCGCTCCACGGCCGTCCCCCACCACCCTGGATAACGAACGCTGTCTCTTCTCTGTTACTAGGTGATGGTAATGCCCGAAGGAGCAGACACGGTGTCCAGGCCCAGCCCCGACTACCCCATGTTACCCACAATTCCACTCTCTGCCTTCTCTGACCCCAAGAAGACCAAACCATCCCACGGCTCCAAGGTTAGTGAGGCAGAAGGCCAGCCCCGCAGAGGAGGAGGAGCGAGCGAGCGAGGGCCTGCCTCCGCCCTGCTGCCTCTCTCTCTTGAGCGCTCCTGCCACCACCTCTGTCGCTTCCTCAGCATTGCAGGAATAGGGCTTTGATCGCTGTGTACCCCGGCCCATTCCTCTTAAGACCAGAGCCTGCCCGGCCCTTCTTTCCTGTCTGTCCAGCCTTGGGCCAATGCTGGATGGACTGTCCCCTTTGCGGCCAGACACCCACCCTCTGCACTCATGGCAAGGTCCCTGCTGCCCACCATCGGCTACTCCTGGCTCTTCTGAGTGGCACAGGAGAGGGCAGGGGCAGCACATGGGCCATCTTGCTGATCTGATCAGTATCTGGTCATCTCGCTTGGCCTTCTTGAGCGCTCCAATGGATAGTGTCAGAACATCTAAACTCCTGAGCCTGTGGCCACCCGCCAGGCTTGGCTTTCTTGGGAACTCTTAAGGCCGTGGCCTGTCCCATGCATCTGCCCTTCCTCCTCTTCTTATTCTTGCTGTGCTGCCCTTGGGGCAAGTAGGGGTCTCAGGCATCTCCCCAGGCCGCGTTGGAGGAGACATGCTCACTCAGGCTCTTTCCCCAAGGCTAGTAGGTCTGCGACGTCCTCAGGCTGCTTAGCAGCTATAAGACCTGTGCTGGCCTCTGAGAGCTTGAAGACAGGTCCATCCTTGCTTGAGGACCTCAGGGCTTCTCCCCAGCTGCTGCCATTTTCTGGAGGGCCATTTGAAGTAGCAGGAGAAGGAGTGGCCGTTCCCTGCGTGAGCGCCATGGCGGTCCTCTCCAGCCTGTGAATTCGCACCTTTCTGGTGGCCAGCATGCTCTGGCCAGCAGGGCTGTGTCTCTTGCCCAGCCTTGGCTTTGGCCTCAACCTCTGGGGTGCACTGGAGGTGACTGCTGGGGATCCTAAGCAACGTGGGGTCTCACTAAGGCTCTCTGAGAAGCTGCCAAGCATGGAGGCTCTGTGCCCACATGGGCTAGCTGCCCCAGGGACCATCTTAGGGCTGTGTCATCCCTGCCAGGAGGATCCACATCACCAGCCTTGTGCTCTTCAAAGCTGCAGCTCTAGTTGTTTCGAGTCATGTGATCCTCACCCCTGTCTCCACGTTGCCAGCTCTTTGGGTTGCAGAGAGCCTGGGGTTTCCAGCTCCCAGGCAAACCCTCCCTAGAGGTCGTGGACTTGTTCCTGAGTTTCACTTATCTTCTTTCTGTCCCTCGTGGCTGTGACACTGACCAGCTCCTGGAGCTTGGCAGGCAGTCTTGCCCACCGTAAGAAGGCTTGGGACCACATGGGGTTCTGCACTTAGAGCTTGCTAGAGAGTGAGTGCCAGCCTGCAGGTGGACCCAGAGCCAGACTGGCACATGGCCCACCCTTCAGTGAAGCTGTCCCTGACTTCTGGGCACTGACATGGGTGGTGGGTTTGAAGAAGGTCTGGAGGCAGCTCCCTCTGGCGGCTCTGAGCAGTTGTTGAGGTTCCTTCTGCTTCTGAGGTCAGCCTGCCAGCCCATGCCCTCTGCTGCCCTTGGCTAGCTCTGAGGTCACCTCTCTGAGTCACACCTGCCCTGGAGGGTCCTTGTCTGGAGGGCTGAGCTGTGGGCACCTGGCTGCTGGCTGCGCATGAGCCTCTGTCCAAGAGAGTGGGGAGCACTGCGGCTGTGGCAACTGGGGTTGTTGACAGTGAAGTCAGCGCCCCATGTGCAGGAAGTGGTGGTTGTGGGGAGGGCTTGGGAGTAGCCGAACAGGGCAGATAGCACAAGAGATTAGGCTGTGGCCCTGCTGCTTGTCCCCATCACGGCTTCCTCCTGTGAGGAAGGTGGTCTTGCCCACTCAGAAGTGCTGGTGCTGACAGGTGGGAGTCACATGTGTGGGGTCTGTGCCTGTGGGAGTGTCACAGGCCAGCCCTCAAGCCCGCTGAACTTGAAAGGTGGAGACCCAGGACCAGCCCAGACCAGACCAAGGATAGGTTGGGGTGGCCCTGAGAGGAAGGCTGGGAATGATGAGGTCTTGTGCTGGGTCTAGAGGAGTGGATGAGGAGGGCGGGGCCCATGTCCAGCACTGAGGTCCTGTGCTGGGGCCTGGAGCAGTGGATGAGGTGGGCGGGGCCTGGTCTGCCCAGCATGGACAGCTCCTGTGCCTTCCTCCCAACAGTGGGGAGGGACAGCTCTGGGACCTCTCTTACATGTTCTCTCCACTTTCACTGTGAAGGCTTTCTCAGGAGTCTCGGGCACATCCAACTACAGGGACAGGGTGGCAAAGTCCCACAGCCTGCCCGTCATTGAGGGGCCTCTTACAAGTGTGTCCCTCCCCCTCCCCGTCCTTGGCCTTGCAGGACGCCAACAAGGAAAGCAGCAAGGCCTCGAAGCCACACAAGGTGACCAAGGAGCACCGCGAGCGCCCCCGCAAGGACTCGGAGAGCAAGGGCTCCTGCAAGGAGCCTGAGCGGGAGCCGGCAAAGAGCTCCAAGGACAGTGCACGCAGGCTGGGCGAGGGCCGGCCGCCCAAGGAGGAGAAGGCCCCACCACCCAAGGCTGCATTCAAAGAGCCCAAGATGGCCCTGAAGGAGACCAGGCTGGACAGCATGTCCCCCAAGGGGGCTCCCCAGCCCTCCACCCTGCCCAAGGCTTCCAGCAAGCGACCAGCCCCCGTGGACTCGCCGAAGCCCAGCGCTAAGAAGCAGAAGAAGAGCAGCTGGAAGGGGTCGCGGGGCGCCCCTGGCACCTCGCCGCGCACCTCGTCCTTCCCCGACAAGAAGCCAGCCAAGGACAAAAGCAAAGGGGAGAAGGGAAAGGCCGAGAGCGAGACGCGCGAGGCCAAGAAGGCCCTGGAGGCCGAGGACTCCAACTCGGAGGACGAGACCTCCTTCAAGTCCGAGGTGAGTGTCTGTGCTGCCCCGTTTTCTTCCTGCCTGCCCGCTTGTGACCTACTGGGTTCCTGGCTGTGTGGGTGGTGTTCCACCCCAGAGCTCTGGTCCATGCCCCGGAGCTGGCACCGTGTCCTTGTGCCATCCCTCCCAGTGCCTGTCAGGCCTCTGCCAATCATACATCCCGTGAGGCTCTGTCCTGCCCTCTCCATCTGAGTCATGCATGCCTTCCTCCCCAGGCAGCCCATGGGCGCTGGAGAGCAACCTGTTCCTGGGAGGGACTCTGGGGTGGCTCTGAGCAGTGTACACAGCCACCCAGTGGGAGTAGCCCTGAGTATTCCACGCAGCACTGGGGTCCCCTACATAGGACACTGTGGTGGCCTTGGGGCAGCCTGCTTCCTGAGGGTGTGTCTTTGGGCACCTCCCTAGAGGAGATACCTGCTGGGAGCCAGGTGCCAGAAGCTGTGAAGTACGTGCTGGGCTCTGGACTTCCTTACCCAAAGCCCTGGGCCACCTTGTGCCCTCCTGGCCCACAGGCTCTGGGGTGCCACCTTGTACCCTCCTGGCCTACAAGCCTAAGAGTGCCACCTCATGCCCTCCTGGCCCACAGGCTCTAGGTTGCCATCTTGTGCCCTCCTGGCCCACAGGCTCTAGGGTGCCACCCCAGTACCTAGTTTGCAGCTGGCTCAGCCTGTATGAGGCTGTGGCCCTGGGGTACACAGGCACCTTGGGCCAGAACTTGGCACTTTGGACAGAGGTGGAACCCAGCCCCCCTAATCTTCACCCTCTAGAAGTTGCTTTTGGATCTTGGCCCTTGGGGTTCCTGAGCCAGTCAGCCCCTCCACTTTAGGGCCCACCAAGGAGAGGGACAGCCACTGGCCAAGCTGGCTGCTTTCCCTGGTGCATCTGGCCACACCTTCTCAGGGCCTCTGTGTCTGGAAATCCAGGTTCCTTGTGCCCTGCTCCTGGAGTTGGCTTGGAAGAGGTGGCAGGGGAGCTCTTAACTCCACCTCTGCTCTGGGCCCTTCCTGCCCCCAGCCCCTGCTCCCAGCAAATACCAGCTTCCTAACAGATGGGGAAACTGAGGCTTCATTAACACTGGGGCCTGCCCTGACCCGGGAGCAAGAAGAGAGAGTTCAGGTGGACACAGAGCCCCACCTGAGGCAGTGGCCATGGTTGTCTCCTGTTGTCTGCCCAGAGAATGAACAGGGATGGATGGATGGTAAGAGGTCACCATGGCTCCAGGCCCAGGCAAGCTTACAGGGCAGTGATCTGTGCAGAACCTGCCCTAGTATCCCATAGTGGACAGGGTCGGCCCAGCAGAATGTCCCCTGGTGGGTCCCTAGGGAACGGTGCTCACCAGCCAGTGAGCCCTACAGAGATCATTTCACTCAGTCTAGAACATTCCATCCCCAAGCAGTCTGGCCTCACTCAAACTACTGAGGGGCAGAGGCCTCCCAGGGTCATTTCTGCATGGTCAGACTCTCGCTGCACTAGGGGCTCACCTGTACACAGACCCCACTCACTGCACAGGGAGGGGCTCACCTGTCCTGCCTCTGCTCTTGTTTTGGCTTTTGCTGCCCCCCGGTGGCAGAGCTGAGGCAGGCCACACGCCTAGGAGGAGGAATGGGGCACACTCACCTGTGATCCAGGCCCTGGGATCTGGAGCCCAGGAAGGTGGGTGGGTCTGGAGGAGAAGCCGGTGGCATCTGAGTTGGAAGGGAAGCCAGACTGAGCCTGGTCTCTGGCGCTGCACATGGACAGCAGCCAGCTCCCTGTGGGCCAGCCCCGCCCTCCTGGCCCGAAAGGTGACGTCTCTCTCCCTCTCCCTCCCCACGACCCATGGGAAGTCTGCACAGTCGAGCCCGTCCAACTGCAGCTCCAGCTCGGACTCCAGCTCCGACTCAGACTTTGAGCCCTCGCAGAACCACAGCCAAGGTGTGTGTGTGGGGGGGCATGGCCTCCTTTGGGGGGGCCTAAGGCTGGGTTGGGGGAAGGGGTCCTTGAAGCCCACTCTCCAAGGCTCTTACAGGCTGGTTAGGGAGGGACCTACTGAAGCACTGTCATGTGACCAGGGTAATTGAGGGCTTTGTGCCCCTCTGTTGCCTTGGTAACGGGAATCTAAACCAAGATGCCGTCTGGAGGGGACTGGAACGAACCTCTGGAGGAAGGGCTGACGGTGGCCAGAGCGGCACTTGGGGTTACGGGGTGCAGGTTGCTCTGCATGCCTGCCTTCCCCAGCTGCTGTGATGGAGGGGCCCCGTGTGCTGGTGGCCGGCCAGGAGCCTGAGGCCTATGAGGAGGCTCAGGAAGGTCGAGGAGAGAGGACAGGGCAGCTCTTGGGGATGGATAGGAGGCCCTGCTGGCAGAGCTGTGGGTGCTCTGGAGTGGTCCCGGAGGAGGTGGCCCTAGACGATCAGTCCCCCCTCACCCCAGGCCCTCTACGCTCCATGGTGGAGGACCTGCAGTCGGAGGAGTCGGATGAGGACGACTCGTCTTCAGGAGAGGAGGCCCCCATCAAGACCAATCCAGGCCGGGAGTCCAGGTGAGGCCTGGTGCTGGCAGAGTCCAGCAGGCTGGAGGGGGTTCTGGGTGTTGGGGCCTCTGTAGGCCAAGTCAGGGGTCAGGTTAAGGGGACTCCTGAGCCGGGTCTCAGCCCCTGGGCAGCCTTGTCCATGTGACACTGGGTGGGCTGAATGTCCAGGGCTTGCTGGGTGGGGGAGCATGTGTAAGCCAGGCAAGGGTGGGTGCCCACCATTCATCTCGCACAGGGCCTTTGGTGTGCCATCTGCACCACACGGGAACAGTGTGGGGCCCACTTGCTGGGGTCCTGGCTGGCCCGTGAGGACTTGTTCTCTGGCCATGGGGAGGACTGAGGCCCTAGGACAGGACATGGAAGCAGGCTTTGACATGGCATGGTGACTGGCTTCTGTGAGCCTGGAGATGGAAAGGCATGGTCCTTGCTTGAGAGGCCCAAAGCCCATGGGACCCCTGTGGGGACTGAGCAAGGGCCTTTTTGCATCCTCTCTGGGCCTTTGACGACGAGCCCTGGCCAACATGGCTGGATCCACCGTTCTCATGTTGTCAGGTCTGTTGGTGACAGAAGAGTGTAAAGGTGGTGAGAGGGGCAGGAGGGGCTCCCCTTACTGGCTCAGGCCCCAAGTGACCTAGGAGATGGCCAGGGTCACCATGTAAGCTCTGGCACCAGGGGAAGAGCAGAGGATGGCTGGGATTGGGGCCTTGCAGCTGAGCAGGGGTGTGGAGCACATGTGTGACACAGGGTGCAGCCCTGTGGGTTCACCGTGGGGTCATCTGCAGGGGCTCCGGGTCGGCACCCCTGACCCTGCTCTATGGTGTTCAGGCTGAGCTTCAGCGACAGCGAGAGTGAAAACAGTGCGGACTCCTGCCTGCCAGGCCGAGAGCCCCCGCCCCCCCAGAAGCCGCCCCCTCCCAGCAGCAAGGTGAGTGTGGACGCAGGAGCAGCTGGAGGGGGCATGCAGGATGGGGGCTCACAGCTCAGCCTGGGTCTGTCCTGCAGGGGTCTGGCCGGAGGAGCCCTGAGCCCTGCACGAAGCCAGAGAAGATGCTGAAGAAGGGAGCCTACGACAAGGTGGGCTGCTGGCATGGGGGTGGGCCCCGCGGAGCTGGGGTGCGGGCTGGTGGGTCACAGCTCAGCCATCACCCATGCCCACCTCCCCAGGTCACTACTCAGCCATCACCCATGTCTA
>PVHP010014574.1:0-24218 GCA_004024765.1 Zapus hudsonius
CACTACTTTCTCAATAGGTTACAGTATGCTCGTAAGGATTTTATAGTTTTGAACCTAATATGGTTTATCCTCATGCTTAAGCCATTCCCCTCCCCCATCCCTTACCTTTCATTCATAACGTCTCACTTCTTTCTACTAGTCTGCATAAAGAAAACGGTTATCCTGGTTAAGGACCACATATGAGGGAGAATATGTGGCATTCTATTCTCTGTTCTTTTGAGTGATCGCTTAGTAAGATCTGCTCAAAGTCAGACCATTTTTTCCTAAATTTCGTTATTTCATTTTTCCTTTCAGCTGAGTAAAATTCCATCATGTAAATATATCACAGTTTCTCTGTCCATTCGTCCATGGATGGGCATTTGGGCTGATTCCAATTCTTGGCTATTATGAATTGAGCTGCTATAAATATAGTTGTATAAATGTTTCTGCGTTGAGATGTGACATCTTGTGGATAGATGCCTAGAAGAGAGATAGCTGGGTCCATTGGAAGGATTATGTCCATTCTGCTCAGAAGTCTCCACACTGCTTTCCATAGCGGTTGAACAAGTTTGCAATCCCACCAGCAGTGATCTGCTAGTCAACCATCTTGAACTGGAACTTTATGGCCTTTTTCTTGTTTCCTGACACTTGCTCGTACTGAAATACACAAATCTAAAACTTAAAAGCTAGTCTCCACATAGGAGGGAAAACATGCTCTGCTTTCCTTTCTACACCAGGATAACCTCACTCTGTACAGTGTTTCCCAGTTCTCTCCATTTTCTTACGAACTTCATTTGTCTTTCATTATACCAATTCATCAGTTAATCAACATCTAGACTGACTCCTTTCCTAGCTATTATGTAGAACAGCAGCAATGAACATGCATGTGCAGGCATATTCCCAGGAGCAGTAAGAGTATAAAAAATCATAATTTTTTGAACCTATAATATTTTGTCTGGTTGGGGAAGTCCAGTTCCTGGAGCCTTTTCTTATCTTCCCAGATCCCTTTATTATATTATATTATGTTAATTATATTACATATTATACTATATTGTATTGTATTATATTTTTTGTATGTGAATCTATTTACCCAATGCAGAGGAGAAGTTTAGTGCCCTTTCTAAAAGAATATGCATTATTGGGAAGATTTTTTTCCCTTGAATTTTGCATATTGTAATCATGGGTCAATTTTTCCGTCATTCCACTTGCATTTGTAAACCATTCCTCAGCCCAGTGTGATCTTAAGGAAGACACAAATGTTTGGCCCACATGAATGTCTAGTCTGACATTACCAATGCATGAGACTTTAGCACAAAGTAGATAGAAATTTAAGAATTCCAATCCTAGGGACACATTCTCACATCACAAAAGATACCTTCTTTTAAAATGGAATGTAGACTTTGGCTGAACAGCAGACCTTTTCAACAAGGTGAATATTTAAAGCTACTTAAAATTAAAGAGGCTTCTCTTGTGAACACTTTCTCCAGGAAGACTCACATTCCATTGGTTTCTAAGAATATTCATTCCCAAATGATAGGCTGAATTCATGAAGGTAAAAAGAGTCCAAAGTTCTTTTGTCAATTAGCTGAGTAATCAGTCAGTCATCGCAAAGGGTTCCCTTTGTAGAGCAGATAAATTAAATTTTTATCTGTATTTATAGCTATTTGATTGAGGTAAGACATAACTTTCACATAGGCATAAAAGAATTTATGATGCATAGATTTGATGTTACTATAATATTATAAAAAATAACCAGCAACATGATGGAATTCAAGTGGTCAGTGAATGTTTGCTACCCTTTTTGTTACATATTAAGCAGTTTGGAAAAAGCTTGACTTTACAGAGCAAAACTATAGTAAAAGTGACATTTCAGGCTATCCTAGAAATAGCATCTCCCTTTTAAATCAAGATAAATGATAACAGACTTGAGTTGTTTTATTAGCTATCTAGGTGCACTGAGCAAATAGTTCTGAGCCCTCAAATACACCGGGGTAGGCCATTGTACAATAAAGGATAAAAAATTGTGGTCTATATCCCTCTATATTGGGAAGGAAAAATGATTTTCCTAGACAATATTAGTCCTGTATACCATATAACGTCAAATCACTTTTCTCTGGTTATTTTTAAGGAATTTGGTGCATTGCCACCTGTCTTGGGAGAAAGAACTGTGAGGAGGATCTTAACATAAAGTGGGTCTAACAGCTAAAGGATGACAATTATAAGCCTATTCTTATTACGCCACATACCCTTGGGATTTATGAAGTTGTTTAACAAAAATTAGGTACATTAAAAATTCAACAAAGTTTTATGTGTATTTATGTTTAATTATGGTGTCAAAATGCTTGGAATAAAACCTAAATTATTGGTGAAGGAGGAATAGTCCTCAGTGATGGCCCATGCAAGTGATTGACTTTGATGGGCCCACACAGAATCATGATAAACAGAATGGGGTTGAGCTGTGGCTAAGAACTTGTCTAGCATGTGCAAGGATCTGGCTTCCATCCCCAGCACCATTGGAAAACCAAAATAGTGATGATAAAGTATTTAGAAATATGAAACGTACATATAAGAAAACACACTTAACTGAAATAGTTCACATTATAAATCATTCATCATAAGCATAGCCATGTGAAAAAGTACTTATAGAATCTAGAAGATATGACAAATTAAAAATAGCTAAGTTAGAATGAGTGTAACTCTTTAAATATCATTATTGCAGGATATTGCTTTTATTATTCAAAATTAAAAATTACTGCCACAGTCAACCACCAAGAGAAAGAACAACTCTTCTGAAAAACCAATCATAGCTATGTAAATCTATTCAATTTTACAAGGGGATGTGTTGCAATTTTGTACTAATGAAAAACCCAGAACATCTTAAATGTGCAACAATACATGATTAGTTTGACAAATTAATGTACATTCCAAAGAAGAGATACCATGTGGACTATAATAGCATGTTTTCAAAGATTAATTGTGTTAGGAAGGAACATTAAGTCAACAAGAAAACAGATGTAGAATAGTGCAATACATCATTGTAAGGAAGCCCACACTGAAGGACCACTGAGGTGCTTAACATGGTCCGCAGTATGAGGAGAAGTTCTCTCCAAAGAAACAAGTTATGTTTATAGTTAATTATACATTTGATTATTTTGATTGTTTTAAAGAATGAACTTTGATTTCTTTTTTTTTTTTTTTTTTTTTTTTTTTGGTTTTTCGAGGTAGGGTCTCGCTCTAGCCCAGGCTGACCTGGAATTCACTCTGTAGTCTCAGGGTGGCCTTGAACTCATGGCAATCCTCCTACCTCTGCCTCCGAGTGCTGGGATTAAAGGCGTGCGCCACCACACCCGGCTGATTTCTTTTAAAGTAGTAAATAGAATTAGTTTGAGAAAATTAGTTGACTGTAGTGTTTCTTCAGGTAAGGACTTGTCAGTTACAACACATTCCCAACCCTGTCACAGTAGCACTTCTATAATGCATTCAGTGCCTGGAACTGTATCCAGTCAATAGATGCCAAGAATCTTTTCACTTGTTAGTTTATTTTATTTAACTGTCTTGTGCCTCCCCCCTGACCTTTTCAAACCCAATATTTAGTTAGCAATGCCCTTGACCTGATCATCTTCCTGAGTGTTGGGATTACAGGCAGGTGCCACAGCACCTGGTTCATGCATGACTGGGGACTGCATCAGGGCTTGGTGCATGCAAGACATGCACTCCACCTACTTAGCCACATCCCAAGGCTTTCTCATTGTTTCAGAGGCAACTTAACAGAAGTGATGTCAGCCCCCTAGAAATAGCATTAACAAACATGTGTAGAGTTATTTTGATTATTTTTAAAGGATTTTAACACACTTATATCTCTGGATCTTCTATGCTCCCAATCTCTCCCTTATATTCAGTTTCTTTGATTCCTTTTTCAACAATTTTTTTCTGCTCACTCTTTTTCTACGTCTGCTTGTGGAGAACAAACCCTGAAAGAACCCTTCTTCCAGAAATGCCCTTCATCAGCTCACAGAAGTAGTAGAAGTCATCGTGAACGATGTATGATTAGGCAGCTTGGCTCTAAAAGGAGGCGAAGGAGAACGTTTATTTCTTGTACATCTTTCCTATTTAAAACCTTTATACACTAAAAACTATGAACTGAAAAGCAACATATTGTTTTGGAGAAAAATTTTGATTAAAAATAATAACACCAAACTCCTCATTTTTTCAAATACAAATTCTCTATGCCAGACTCTATCACCCTCAAGTGGAGCCATCTGCTGAGGTCCTGGTGATACTATGCACCAAGAGGCTCTCCAGAGACCATATGATGGCTATGTCCAATACAATGGAGAGAAGATGAAATACCCTTTTCTTATAGGTGGGAGGGAGAGAGACCAAAGAGGGAAAAAGGGGGAAAGAGAAGGGGAGAGAGATAGAAAATGAGCAAGAGAGAGAGAGAGAATGTAAGAAAGTTCTTATTTGAAAAAAAAGTTTTTTAAATCATTTTTTCACTAAAACAATGTGTTGTTTTAAAATTCATACTTTTTAGCATGTAGACATTATAAATAGGAAAGACATACAAGGAAAAATGACTACATAAATATATAATATATATAAATATGTATATACATATATATTTAGCCAGAGTGATGGTACAATGCCTGTAATCCCAGTATTTGGGAGGCTGAGGCAGGAGGACTGGTCTGAGGTTAAGCTCAACCTGGAATGTTAATATTATAAATGTAAGAGTATACTAGAATACATAGTAAAAATCAACGTCTAAAACCCAAAAAAGAAAAAAAAATGAAAAGGCTCAATATTCAGTAAATATTCCAATAGTTTTATAGTTAAATGGTAATGAGTATGATTATACATTTTGGCTCATTTTAGTAACAAAAATTTCATAAATTACCATATGGAATGTGATTAGAAGCTATGATTAAGAATTTTGAATTTAAAACTGTGTGGCCCTAGTCAACTTCTGGGTGAGTACTTGAATTACATAGTTTCTTCAAGTTCTAGAAACAGAGAGAAGGTGGAATGTATTTAACAGGGAATCTATGGAGATTTAGAGAGACAGGCATTCGGAGAGTGTGCTGTTGAAAACTTAAGAAAAACAGATTGTTAGAAGGTGAACTTACTTTAATATCATCAAGAATTTCATGCTTAAGTGAATAATTACAAATATTGTTCATTCATTAAATCAACCGAAAATTTTATTCCAGGCCCTAATCCAAACCAGTCTTGAATTCTGGTTCTCTATAGGCAATAATGATACAAGGTAGGGTGAGATCTCCAAGGATCCACTAGGAGATTTCCCAGCTCCTATCAGCATGTTATCTTATAAACAATGAGCTTCGTGTGTTCTCACAGTACCATCAGTCACTGGAAATGAGGAGGCAGATGTAAATGCAGGCGATGGTCTCTTCCCCTCACAAAAGATCCATCTATCAATCCAGAAAGTTGTTTCTAAAGAGAGTAAATTATAGGACATACAATTTGAGTGACAATTTGTGCTTTTAGGGCAGCACCGATAGGAGTTTCTAAAAATTAAATCTGTGCCTCAAAAGCAAACATTTACCTCTTTGCTGTTACCTCTCTTTTCTGGGATATGACACTTGACCCAAAGTATCGTGTGGGAGGAAAGTTTAGAGTTCATCATGGCAGGGGAAGACATGGCACAGCAAAACCTGGGCATCACATCTTGCCACTGGAAAGTAGCAGCAAGACTGTGCTAACAAGCACTGACTCCTAAACCTCAAGTTTCTTCCCCAGTGGGAAACCTCCTCCTGCCAGGTCCACCTTCCAAACTGACCAGCTGGGGATTGAGTATGAGTCTTCATCACAAACACATGAGGCTATTGGGTACATTTCATATTCAACCTATCACAACCTTCTGGCCGTGTGAAAGATAATGTGAGGAAATAATGGATGGACAGTGTATGATCTTGCAATTTTTTTTTCAAGCTTAAATATATGTGATTGCAATATATACAGCAAGGTAGATCTGTAAGTTTTTCCTTCTTGGAAATTCTTGAAAGACAAGTTATTTTACATACCTGTCCTTAAAGATATTAGACACCTCCCTTCACTCTTAAGATAGAGCAGAGAGAAAAACACCATATACACACATTCAAGTACAGAGTACATTCAAGTACTAGAGTCCATTCAAGGTAAAATGAAGAAGTGAGAAAGTGTAGTCATTTTTTTTGCCATAACCCAATGCTACCTCAAATTTATAAAATACTTATAAAATTATTTGTACTATATAAGCTGTATATTACATATATGACACAAAACATTTTGTAGAGATTTTATATTGATCCACAACAATAGATCTGTGTTTTCATTTTGATGTTGACATTCAAAAATTATTTTATATCATAATAATTGTCAAGTAAGTCATTTCCATTGTGAAATCTACTAAAGCATGAGACTCTTTTATCAGCTGTGACATGTGAGAAAACATCCATCTAATCGGCAGAGGACAGCGATAGTTAAAATGTCCCATGAGATGGGTTCAACTGAGTAATAAAATTTAAAGTAAGTTTGAGCAGTGCTTAGTATGTCATGCATCAGCTTAGAAAGGATTTATGACCTAATTGAGCAACACTAAACTGTCCACTAAAAATTGGATGGGTGTCTTCTGCAGTGAATTAGGCTTCACTGGAAAAAATATGGTTTCAAATACATATCTGTAGGCTTATGGATTCAGAGTAAGAGTGTCTTTTCCAAGCTCTAATATTATTATCAATAGTGTTAAGAGATAAGCAGGATTGCTTGAAGGATTTTAAATTAATTTCCCTGTGAAATAATTTGTTGACTCTCTTCACAGTCTATTCTATATTCGATCTCTCATAAATTTCTCCTATCCATTTAATCTCTTTGCTTGGAATCCCAAACATCAATGCAGTACTAAAGACATTAAAAGAAATACTTGCATTGGACTGAGTTCAAACTCTGAATCTTAGAAAATTTTAGGAAAAAACTATATTGCATGTATGGTGTATACTATATAAAGAATATGTAGCTCCTATAGAAAATACATTATCTAAAATACATTAATATATATGTATATATTATATATCCCATAGAAATAGATAAATGTGCAATAACTTGTATATAATTTAAGAATTTCTAGATAACTAGCCCATCTCTCCACTTATTAAATTTGCTTCATCGGTTAAGCAACCATGATGTAGTGTACCTATTTTGTGTCTCTGTAGTGAATTTGGTTTTCTGTGATTTCTTCTGAACAGTAAAATAAACAATAAGTTAAATAAAATATAAAAGAAAATAACAAACCCATCTGAACTCAAATTCTTATTTTTGATTAATCTTTAAATTATATCTGTCCCATGATAATAGTAAAAATATAAGAATTTTTTTTAAAAGTGTAATGAAATTCCTTTGCTGTCTATCCTTAAACCATAGCCTAGGCTATTTCTTCCATAAGGGATTTGCAAGGCTTAAGGTGCCGTCCTATTGGAAGCTCAAAGACCCAAATGCCACCTCATTTTGACATCATTCTTAATGTCTGTCACTGTCACTTGAATCCTATGTAAGTGACAATGTTGAAGAAAGGCACATAGGTAATTATGGCTCAATTCAAATTCTAGAAGTAAGAATGGTAATTTTTAAGAAGCTTACTGTGAGAGGAAGACACTGAATTAGGGCTAACAGGACACTTCCCTACATCCTCTCTGTGCCCTGGGGAGAAATTCATTTCAGATGTAAATAAGGACAGCCAGAATCTCATCTGTGCAATGGTGCACAGCTAGTCTATAACCAACTCAGGCCATAAAACAAGATCTCCCTGGTTCTTTTTTAAGTCCATAGGGCTATGGACTATGAAGTTTGACCCCTTTGCTTTGATCAAATGTCTGTTCTTTTAATTAAACCTATAGGGAGAGATTCAAATTGTAAGGGATTAAGAAAATTCTACAAATCTGAAAGTTGAATTTCACCTTTGATGACAAATAGGTGTTGTATTATAAAAGGTTACAGGTGCAGAAAATATTGTTAGTATGGCCAACTTTTAGAGTGATTATAATACTTTGAAGCGAAATGGTCCTAACTGTGAACCATAGACAATATTTCCTTGCCTTTGAAATATTTAAGAAATCTGATTCTTAAAATACCTTGAATCTATTCACTTTCATTTGAATTTCTTTATCAGATTCCAGCTACCTTTTGTTCACTCAATAAATATAAATTTATAGAAAATACATTTACATGGATTAAGAAAGGCATGGGAATTCTTTGTTGAATAATTATTTTAAAAAATAAAAATATTATAGTAGCATATATCAGATTCCACTATAGCTATTTTCTACTGAATTATATTAAGTTTTCATAGTCTCAAATTAAATATTTATTAAATACAATTTATTTCCATTAATTTACTTAATACTGTTAACTTTCAATAGCCTTCATTAATTTTTATTACTTTCAATAAGCTTTGGATTCCATCATTTTATTGGTAATTCCTTTCCATAAATCTCAATCAGCTCCAAGTTTCTTCAACCTATAGGCCTAAAGTCAACATTCTATGTTCAGTATGAGAGGAGTGTTTTCACTTAATTGAGCTGAGATGGGAGCTAATCTATCTCATTTAAATCAATGTGTCAGAGTACAGTGCACAGTCCCAATAAAATTCAATATTTCTTTGCTAAACATCACTGCTAGTTTGCAGTTGCTAAGAGAAATGGAACTCATCAAGCCCTCGTATCTCTTCATCTTTCTGCCATATTCCAGAACCTCTGACAAACATGTCTCTTTGGACCTGTTCATGGATGACATTGGGTAACTTTTCAAGCACGAGGAAGGTCATTAAATCACAGTGACGCAAAAGGAGGTATGGAGTCAGGCTACATAGGTTTGAATCCTGACTCTGGAGATGCCTTAACTTTACTTGGCAAACCAGTTAACTTGTCCATCTTTCTGCCACGTTCCAGAACCTCTGACAAACATTTCTCTTTGGACCTGTTCATGGATGACATTGGGTAACTTTTCAAGCATGAGGAAGGTCATTAAATCACAGTGATGCAAAAGGAAGTGTGGAGCCAGGCTACATAGGATTGAATCTTGACTCTGGAGATGCCTTAACTTTACTTGGCAAACCAGTTAACTTGTCCATGTCCCAGTTTTGCCCTGAATAAATAGTAGTACTGATCACAGAGGATTATTGGCTGGATTTGAATACTAAGAAACATGTCTGACTCATCAAGAATTCTAAGATTTAGTTGCTATTACCATCTTATGTAGTTATAAGAGGTGTCATGGTTTGATCCAAGTGTCCCCCACAAACAAATGAATGTGTTCTCAGTGATCGATCCTCAGCTGATGGCAATTTGGGTATTAGAACCTCGCTGGAGCTGTGTTGTTGGGGGCGGGCTTATGGGGTTAAAAACCAGCTTCCCCTTGACAGTGTTTGGCACACCTTCCTGCCATTGTTTGCAGTGCTGTGGTGGAGGTGATATCAACCCTCTTCTCTTGCCATCGTTTCCCCTGCCTTGATGGAGTCTCCCCTCGAGTCCATAAGCCTAATAAACTCATTCCTCCACAAGCCATTTTTGCTTGGGTTCTTACTGAGCAGCAACTAGAAAGCTGACTGCAACAGATTCAGGTCACTTATATTCACTATCAACTCTTTGACAGGTGCTTTCTCTGCAAAGTGTAACATTACTCTGAACATTTAACTCTGAAAGTGAGTAGACTAGGTGCTTTTTGACTTAGCTTGCTGACAAATCAATGGCTTAGACCAGATGGTAACACTCCAAATCTTATTCAATGATGGAAGTAGAATTAACTCAGTCCCAATTAAATGAAATCATTCTGACTCATCAGTGCCATAGAGCCCTTACTCATTAGGATTTTCCTCTCTGTGTCAGATTGTTGCTATTCAAGTTTACTTTTATTATCACTTGTACTTGGAGCAAATGTATGCATTTTTGTGTGTGTGTGTCTACGTCTGCTTATATAAGCACACAAATATCTGTATATGTTATGGTATTATTTTCACACTCGTGAAGAAGCAATGGGTGTGGAACAAATGTAAGACAGTCTTATAAAACTTTCTTCATCATTAATCCTAGAAAGACGAGAGAGTTTGCTAGCTGAGCTACCTTCAGCTATATCATTAAGAAAGTCCAAGTTGAATAGTTAAAATACATAATTTTATCATCTAACTATATACATACATACATACATACATACATACATATGTGTGTGTGTGTTTGCTTATTTTTACAAACAAATAACCCAGGATCTTTCAGTGATTAGTCATGAGTATTTTTAATGAAACAACTGATAACTTATTTAATATTTACAGATGAATATTATTTAATTATAGGCTACAGACAATATTTGGTGCCCTGAAGGAAGACATAGAACAGAATATTCTTATCAGTTTGTCAGGAACAGTGGTATTAACAGTTTTGCTAGACTCAGGCCTTAGAAAAAGAAAGATTACAACCAAGAAAGTGAAGTATGAATATAACAGGTAAGTCAAGGAAGATTGTACCCAATGGATTATGGAAGCAATCATTGGCCATCAGAGGGAAAGGAGATCAGATTGGGACATGCTAGGGATCAAATGAGATAAATTTTCATGTTGACCTTTTCTAATTGTTTATGTACCGTGTTTTTTCTCTCATTTTTTGATAAAGTATGGAATGCCATGAGATGGCATATCTTAAAAATGAGAATTCTTGTGATCAGAAATGTTCAGGTCAACTCTTTTATGTTTAAAAGCTTCAATTGATATGCAAATGAAAGTGCCATTTACAGTAAGGATGTAGTGAAAGCTTATTGGATACTTGTATTGGCAACATGGGTAGTCAATGACAGATTTTTGCCATTTTTAAGTAATGAGAACAGGAATGGTTTATTTCTTGCTTTCAAAGACCTTACAGAACAGTTGTTCTCATTATCTGTCATTAATCTGTAAGTGTAAGTAGGTAACTTCTGACATATTCTTTGGGGCATAAACAAAATGTTTACATTACATATAGAATGTCTAGAAATTTCCTTAGAAGCTACAGGAGTAATGTTAATCAGCAAAGAGTTGCTCAGTGCTGAATTTTACTTAACAAGACTGTAAACATCAAACAAAAACACCTTTCTATGTTTAAAAAATTAATTATAACTTTATTGTATAATTTTAACTTCAAGTATTTGTAATAAGATGAAGAAATCCTGTCAGGAAAAAAAAAAAGAATTTAAATACTGTCAACACAAAATCCCAAATCTTCATGAAAATCCTCAATATATTAGGAGTGCATTCCTCTTAAAGGCAAGTTCTAGGCCATGTTTTTTATATGAGTTTTCCTTTTTTTAATAAATAAAACCCCACAATTTCCCTTTGACATTGCCCTTTGACTGTCTAAAATATGAAATATCTTGGCCAAAATTAAAATAGTAGAGAAGATATGGGACAATCTCGAGATCAATCTCTACTGATATTGTATCAGATAAAATCAGCTAGCTTTCCCAAACAGAGTAGTCTTTTTCCTGAAGTTGTATATTAAATCAGAACTGGAAACTTCAAGTTTTCATTCACAACTCAAATTTTCATTTAAAGTACTTCTAAAGATTATAAGAAAAGTGATGTTGCCTTCATTTTTTTCTCCACTTGTATATCTGTGAACTGTGACATTTTGCCTCCATTTTAAATGGTGTTGTCTCTTGTGCTATAGTAGGAGTGTTAGACTT
This sequence comes from Zapus hudsonius, assembly GCA_004024765.1. Taxonomy (NCBI): domain Eukaryota; kingdom Metazoa; phylum Chordata; class Mammalia; order Rodentia; family Dipodidae; genus Zapus; species Zapus hudsonius. The sequence continues at coordinate 11,680 of PVHP010014574.1, forward strand.
TGAGGGCTTTCAGATTGGATCGATTTAGAAAAGTAGTTATACATACATAGTAACAGCATTTTGTTGCCTTACAAAAGAGGCAATTTTGGTTTCCCAAATTAGAAATTAATAATACCTTTTGTATCCATTTCAATACAAGACAGGACTATTTTTTTTTTTGAGGTAGGGTCTCACTCTAGCCCAGGCTGACCTGGAATTCACTATGTAGTCTTAGGGTGGCCTCAAAATCACAGCTATCCTCCTACCTCTGCCTCCTGAGTGCTGGCTAGGATTAAAGGTTTATGCGACCATGCTCAGCCTTAAGTTTTCTTTTTTTCTTTTTCTTTTTTCTTTTTTGAGAAATGAGTTATAGAGATAGGAAGAAGGAGAACTGGTAAAAAGGGTGAAGGAAGAAGTTTGTGAAGGGTTATGAATAGACAGACTATCCAGTGGGAAAGGTGTTTGGTAGAATCCTCATTCAACGAAAATTAAAAAAAAAAAATCAAATGGTTACGAGGTAACGGGAACAAGCCCGATTGGGAGTTAAATGTGTTAAGAAGAAATCTTAGTCATGGAAGAATTAACTATCATGAATTCATTTCTTATCCTTCTCCTACATACGCTAGTAATCATGCCTTGAGTGAGATTAGTTTTTACACCTCTGCTGAGATTCGGTAATCCCATATTCCTCTGATATGTTAAAACTAGATTTCTTCATGCAAAGATTTTGGCTCAGTTGCTAGAGGCACACCACGTTGCATTAGCTACACTATAACTAATTTAGTGTCTTTAGTGCACATGTCAGAAGAAGGAGGAAAATTTGAAATTTACATGTGTGTCTACAAACAAGGTGACAGCTAGGAAGCCAAGGACTGTGACCCTCCATTCATTTTAGCACACCAAAGCTACAGAGAGCCCATATTTCCCACTATGAGACAAAAATGAATCCATATTGATCTCTAATCTCTCTTGAGCATCCTTAGGAAAAATGATATTTATTCACAGAGGAGGTACCAATCATTACAGGGCTCTAATGATTTGTTTCAGATGAAAAATGAGTGTGGAGTTAAATTACATTGAGCTCTGGGGCAATGTGTTTGTTTTATTTTCGCTTCTTTCTCAGCCACCGGTGAATATTGTTATTTAAAACTCTATTACCTTTCATATTTATATAAACCTATGGCATCTTATTACATCAAGTAGTTACATGTAGTACAAACATAATCTGTATATCTACTTTCTGTTTTTCCCAAGGAAAAATACATTTTTAAAGAGCAGGTATTTTATTATTTATATGCCTTTCCACCCCCATTTATCCCCAAAGTACATGTCAGAATATGATTCTGGGCACATAGAGTAATAAAGAACAGTATGTATTTAATGAATTCCTGGGAAATCATGTATTAGTAAAACAGGTTTTCGTAAAATTTTATTGGCTTGATAGAGTTTAATTGACTTTAATGTTTATTGTTAGGGATTCAAAGCTTTCTAGAAGGATGTAGAGTACAAATGAAAAATAATAATAATTATCATGTGTTTTGGAATTATTTTCCCATATATTTGTGACCAACATGCCTAACCAGAAAGAACTTAAAGAGTAAGGGGTCTACTGTGGCTTACAGTTCTAGGGGTGTAGTCCATCTTGTTGCAAAAGGCACAGAAGGTGGAGCGAGAATCTGGCTTACGACATTCTCTCCACAGTCTAAAAGAGAAGGGTAATTGGAGTGGAGCTAGTGAAACACTAAGGTGTGTTCCCAGTGACACACTTCCTCCAGCAAGGCTTCACCTTCTAAAGGTTCCACACATTCATAAAAAAGCACCAGTAACTAAAGACCAAGTCTCCCAGCATTTTGCTTTTCCAAATTCTTACCAAAATGGCACTTTGTTTGCAGCAGTGTGGAACTTATCTTCAAAGTTCCAAACTCGTTCATGTTTCTCTCACAAAGTGTTTCAAAAGCTTATGAAACATATGTTTAGGTTTATTTATTTATTTTATATCTCAGCAAGGGTCCTTCTTGGTACCAAATTTCTGTATTCGTTATTTTATTATTAGGACTCATTTCTGTGAATAGACACCTGACAAGACACATCTTAAATAAGTGAGGAATCTCTTGGCTTATATTTCTAAGGGATACTGCCCTCATGGCAGAGAAGGCATGGAGGCAGAAACAGAGACATGATTCCAAAACTGAGATTCTCAGAGCCCTTCTCAGTTCTTAGGTGGGCAATATCTCAGTAGACAGAGTACCAGACAATGACTATCATGCAAATCTTCTACTGAATATATGGCCTCTGGGACTCTGTTTCTGCCTTGTGCATTTTGAAAATGAAACCCACAGATTAGAGGATAAAATTATAAATATTTTATTGTAAAATTATAACGATAAGAGTTTAAGATGAGGAAAGAGTACAGAGATCCCTGTTCAAAGTGGGCATGACTGTGGTTTCCAAAAAATGGGAAATCCCACGTCCAGACCCAGATTGGGGTCTTTTAAAAAGACTCTACTAGATAGAGTACTAAACTGGTTAGTTCACTTGTGTCACCAGGTCCCTATGTGACATCAGGTTTTGAGGAAGGGGAGTGACACCATGTTTTAATGTTCTCCCTTAGGAAGGAATGAGAAAAGACCCCCTATATTCCTGACCTCTACAAAAGTGGAAGCTCTGGGGCCTCCTTTATGGAAAAGGAGTCAAGGATGATCCAGATTCTCCCCTATTGGCTCAAGGATATTCCAGTATTTTTATTTTTGGAACCCCTGATAGCCCTAAACTGTCTTGAAGCCAGCTGGTAACATACTTATTTATTCAGGAAGAGGGGGGAAACAGGAAGTGGGGCTTGGCTATAAAGCCTCAAGAGTCATCCTCTTCTTTAGCAAAATTCCACCTCCAAAGGTTCCATGACCTTCCCAGAGTGCCACCCTCAGAGGACCAAGTGTCCAAGCGTATGAGTTCATGGGGTGTGGGGAGAATTTCACATCCCACTAGAGAAGACAATTGTTCCTTATTTTGTAATCGCTAGAACTGATCTGAGATTTCTACTTGTATTCAACACCATCCTTTTAAAGTGGTAAAATTTAGCATGTTTATATCACACTTATGGCATGATCTGACTATAATTTTTGCTTCCCATTAAATATTTGAATTTCTTGTAAAATATATGGGAACCTAGGTGGTGGTACAAAACTGCAATTCCATCATTTGAGGGGCTGTAGCAAGAGGATCATGAGTTCCAAAAGAGCTATATAGTAAGATTCTGTCAAAGAAAGGAAAAACAAAGTAGAAAGGAAGGAAAGAAGGTAAGAAAAAGTTCAAGGAAAATAAAATTACTAAAAAAGATTAAAATAGGGAATCTTTTGACCATAATATGAGCAAATACTCTGAACTAGGAGTTAGAACTGACTGTAATTTATATTACATTATGCTCAAAATTTTTACTGGTAAATTCATCAAAATGCAGATATGTTTTCAAAATACTAGTTTTTAAATTCACATTAAGTTTGCAGAGACATTTAGTCCATATGCTTCTTACTATAGCTCATCATTTTGTAGGCGAGAACAGGTCTAAGTTCAGGACTATTTTTTGACTAAGACTCTGAGTGTTTTTAATTAACATTTAAAACTTTTTTTTTAAGGCAGGAAGTTATGTTTGACAAAGTTAAGGCCAAACACCAAAAGGTTAGTGTTTTGTCTAGAACTCAGCATACATTAATCTTAAATGAATTTCAGACTTGGCTAAAATAAGCTGTCTCACCCTTTGAGAAAATTGATGGAGAATAAGAAAGTTTGCTTATGAGTGAAATCAGTGAGTGGTGGACTAAAATAAATTGATTAATTAGAGAAAATAAACTATATGCTAATATTTAGATCATATACTGACAAATAATTCCCTCTTATGTTGCTAAGGAATTCTATAATCTTGGGTCATGATTTTTCCTAATTTAAGATCTACTTCTGAAACCACTTACCTAAAAAAAAGTCAACTAACAGATAGTTGTGAAAGAGAAGGAGAAAGAGAAATTGGGTGAATGAGGCTTCATTGTCTGTGATTAAGGTGAGAAATAACTGGAGGACTAAGGATGAAGAAGGTGAAACAAACTATGAGAATGAAGCAATATTGTCCACAAAGAGTAAAGAACAAATGTTGAGATTTTGGAAGGAGAGAGGCTATGAAGGTTAGTGCAAAGGAAGAGAGGAGATTTAGAATTTTTACAGCCGGAAATAAACTGAAGTTTTTGCATCACCCAAGCTCCCCAGGAGTCCCCACTGATGCCTGTTTTCTGGTGTTCACACTCTTGGGGACTGCTTTTAGGATCACTGTTCTGAGTTTAGCTCCTGAGTCATTCCAGTGTGGACTCTGATCTCCTGAGCTACCATCTAGAGTAAATCCAGTGCGCTGGGAGGACAATAGCTCCTCGATATGTAAAGCAGCTGAAGTGCTGAAGTGAGCTGGTACCTGTCAATAAATGAGTCAGTCCTTGGAAGCCTTCCTTCAGCATCACTGTATGGTAACCTCCTGGGAGATTCTGATCCATAGTCCTTACCATAGACCTGATGATAATAATCAGCCTTTACGACCATTTTAAGACATTAGCTTTAGGTTACTTTTTACACATGTGTAGACAAATACAGCAGTAATAAATCAGATAATCCAGAAATAAATTCTATAAATTAATTCAAACACTGAATATGTTTCCAAGAGTAGACCCTTTGAGGTACTTTGAGGTTTTAATGAAGAAGACAGATAAAGTCCAGGCATCACACATCCCTTCCACCAACAGTGGTGCTTGCTGTGTCAAGAGTCTAACCAGACCACTGGGGGAATTGGTAGAGAACATAGTTTAAGATCAGTCAGCATCTCTGTGATGGTTAGGTTATGTTGTCAACTTGATCTTTTTAATTATCTTGGGTAGGTCTCTGAGGATGTTCAAAGGAAGGCAGGCTCTCAGTAGGGGGCAGAATGTAAAGAAGCTGAAAGAAGCTAGAAGTAAACATCCTTTCTTGTGTGGGCAGCACAGTAAGGAAATTCCAGAGACTCAGGAAGCCATTAAGTCTGGGAAAGGGTTGTAAGACCCCCACCCTAAGGCTATATAAAGGGGAAGAAATTCTCTCCTTGCCCCCCCTCCTTCCTGTTCCCTGTTCTGTGTGTGTGGTGTAGGTGATTGGTTTTGCTCTCTGCTGGAACCTGTGAATGGAACTTCCCTTCAATCTGTAATTTCAATAAATACTTTCCTCCACCAAATTGTGCCTGGTTTGAAGATTCATCCCAGCAGCGTGTGGCTGACGGCGACAATCTCTAAATATCCTTTTTTCAGTATTTGTCATCTATGCTATTCAGGCCAATGGAACAAGGCAGAAGATGGGATCAAGTTACAGGTGAAGAAATTGAGAGGAAAAGCAACACAGCACAATTCTCAGAGAAGTCTTTTGTAAGGTCTGTAAGAAATATTCTCATGGTTCTTTCCCATAGCTCATTCCCATATTTCTTTAATTTATTTTATTTCATTTTAAAAATATTTCTTATTTGTTTATATGCAAGGAGATGAGTGGGGAAGGGAGAAAATGGGCAAACCAGAGCTTCTAGCTGCTGAAAACAAACTCCAGATTGCCAGATTAATGGGCCACTTTGCACATCTGGCTTTAAGTGGATACTGGGGAATCAAACTAAGGTCTTTAAGCTTTGCAGGCAAGTGCCTTAACTGCTGAGCTTTCTCCAGGCCTCATTATCATATTTAATTCCTGTAGTTCACTCCTAGATTTTATTTATATAATTTAATCCCAAATCCCACGGTGTGTTTTGTAGAGTTCATCCCCACACCCAACAAAGGAGTATAGAGCTTAAATAAGAAAATTGGGATTCGGTTTTGAGAAAATCTAGAGTTAATGAGAAGATAAACATTTAGAAAAACAAAACACTCCTAGAGTTGACTGAGGAGAAGACATGATTGAGTCCTTCACAAGTATGCCCAATGGTCCTTCACTCAGGTTGAATTTAGTACATGTGCAGGAAGGAAAGAAGGGTGAGCAGACGAGGTGATAAAGATCATACCCAAATTAGCTGGGAGAGAAGAATGGGTGAGTTTTACAGAATTTCACAGGACACAAAAAACGAGTTATGTCATTTGATGGCCTTCTTCTTAAGGGATTTGTGCAGAGGTCATTGCATTCCAAGCAAATTCATTATTTAATCACATTCATAAAACTGCTACTTTTTAAGAACTAAAAGTTCCTGAAGGAGTTTAGTATTTCTGATGAGCAGTCCTGGACCTATGCCTTAGTCTTGTGTCTTCATAAACAGCAGTATTTGTACGTTTTCTTTGTTTTTATTTTGTTTTTCAAGGTAGGGACTCACTTTAGGCAAGACCTAGAAGTCCCGATGTAGTCTCAGGGTGGCCTAGAACTCACAGTGATTCTTCTTACTTCTGCTTCCCAAGTGTTGGGATTAAAGGCTTGTGCCACCATGCCTGGTTTGGTATTCCTACTTTTTGTTCAGTGAAGAACCCTGAATTGAATAAGTTTTACAGACATTTGGAAGAATCCTTGTACATGTATAATTTTTTTCTTACTACTTTTAGGGAAGGTTTTTACATATTTATTGTCAATAATTAGATACATTGTATGAGTAAATCTGTGGTAGTACCCCCATTTTCCTCCTCCCTGGCCCCAGCACACTGGGGGCCCTCCTTGGTGGGCATATTGGATCAGTCCACGGGTTAGGGGGTTATGAATTGAACAAGAGGTAGCCAGTAAGTTTTTCTTAATGCAATTTTGCTCAGAGGCACAATGTCTCTGGATATTCTCCCCAACCATGACTCTTATACTCTTTCTGCCCCCTCTTCCACTCAGTTCCCTGAGTCATGGTAGGTCAGTTTTAAATCTGCTTTACTGTTGAGATATTATCTCTGGACATCTTCTCTGGATTGTGTTGGGTATTGTTGGTGTCTATCTCCATGTCCTTTCATGGGTTATCTGACTTGCTATGGTGAAAGGTCTCTTGTTTATCTCACCACTTTCTCATAGGTTTCATTTGAGCCCTACATGATAGGCCAGGGGTGGTTTATCTCCTGCCTGGATGTCAGCCATCATCCCATATCTTATTGATAGAATTGGGTTGTCCACAGCTCTCACTACATTCTGAAAAATACAAACAGAATCTCCATTGGAGGGTGAGATCACTATAGGTTAAATGAGAAAAAACATTGTTAGTTTGGCAAGATTATAATGGGTATATCTTCCCCGTAGCTCTCTGATAGTAGGGATTTCCTCTTGGAGCCTGCATTCTTGGTCCCCATAAGATTTTGCCATGGATTCCAGTTCCAGTTAAGGTGTCCTTGTCACTAAGCAGATCTTTTAGCCAATCAGTAAACCGTTGATTACCCTCCTCCATTTAGTGTCACTATTGCACAGATGAGCACTTCTTGACATGCTGGTCTCTTCTATATAGCAGTGTGTTCAGTCACAACATCAGTCATGACTTGTGACATCAGTATATATTGTATATCAGTGGTCTCTGCTCTCTCCAAGTATCATTGGCCAATTTCCCCTGGCAGTTCATGTAACGCCTTCCAGCACTACACGTTACCATCTGGTAGCTGGTTGCCATTCTGGATCTAGCAGGGTCTCTTGATGTTGTGTGATGACACTCTGGTATCTCAGCAATAGGGTCTCACCTTTAGGCTGAGGTGGGTACTCAAGAGCTTTGACGTAAGCCTGTCTTGTTTTCGGTACCTTGTGGGTCTCTTTGGTGAATAGTTCTGTGTGGGAAGTAACTTTTAGGGAATTTAATACCTGAAGAGTCAGGATGTTGGGGTCTGTGTTGTATTTGCAATGCTGTGTTATGAAGGCATACCTATAGACTGTTGTCACTCAGCAGGGGACTGTGTGCTGAATGTGAGTCTTCAAGACGAAGATCTGCTTACTGATTGTCTAAAAAATGCCTTAGTGTAACTGGAAGATGGTATTCTTTTCTGGAGTCCTCAGCAGAGTGTTCCCAGGAAGTCTGTTAGTAGCAAGTAAAACCAACTTTTTCTTTTTTAAGGATCCTCATTTGTGCTTAATCATGTGCAGACCTGATTTTACATGATATAATAATTCAGGTTAACATTCATAAAAAACATTAATTTTGGATTTTCAATTTACTAAAGTTAAAATAGCCCTATTACGGTAATAGTGAATATTCAATTTGAATTTTCCATTTTTTTTCTAAATTAGTTGAGTGTTAAGTCAAATTCAGCAATTTGCATTTTTTAAAAAAATTATGTTTCTCATCAGGGTAAAGTACTGTTTGTCACCTGGCAGGTAATAATTTCCTTTCCCAGTTCTTAGCTCTGGTGAATATTTCCCTCTTCAAAGAATATATTAAATCAAAAGAACACAACACTTTATGCTAATGCAATCTTTGTAAAGGCTGAGATAAAATTTCAAGTACTGATAATTATGAAAACCCTACAAGAGGGTTCTAGAAATATTAGTTTCTTTTAATCCTAGGGATGCTGTACTGTAAAAGAAAAAAAAAAACAGGAAATGGTTTCACATCTTCATTTTCAAAAGACTAGTTCTAAGGGATCCGTTTCCAGGAAATACCTTTGTCAAGCAAGCCCCCGAAGAACTATGCTTCCAGCCTTCCATTTAGCAAGGTCTTAAACACAAAGAGCACACATCATTTGTCTTTGGAAAGGAAGCTTATTTTTCAAGCTTCAAATTCTAAATTTATTTTAATAATGCAAAAATCTCACAAATATCTAGTTATCACGTGTTATTTTAAAGATTTTGCTAAAGGTTTAGAATTCTAAAGAGAAATAAATCCCCCCCTTTTTTTTGTTTCAGCCAGGGGTTTCAAATTATATATGACTATTGTTTGTTTTCTACCGGACAAATTAAAGTAGACCACATGGCAGTGAATATAAAATGTTTCCAATGTGACAAAAACAAATTCCTTCTGGTGGAGGGGATATTGAGATGTGTTAGAGGTTGCACTAGAGAAGCCACATGTCATGAGAAAAAGGGACAATGAATCCAGAGACACGCTGAGTCACAGACAAGTAGCTGCTGGGCACAGCTGGATTGTGGAGTATTTATATTTTCAAGTATGGGTGTATTGGTCAGGTTTTTTTTTTCTTCAATCACCAGCATGTGAAGGAAACAGTTTAAAAGATGAAGTATTTATTTCTTGTTCATAGTTACAGACGGTTCCATCCAATCTACTTGCTCTACTGTTTCTCAGTCTCCTTGAAGTGGATCGTAGCAATAGTACATGGTAAACAGGGCTGCCTCCCAAAAGCAGAGAAACAAACCTTCAAAAGGTGGGGCTGTGGAAGACATTCCATATCCCACTCACCACGAAGGGAAGACATTGAAAACAATAAAGGAATAGGCTGTTTAAAATAAGCTTTCTTTGCTGTGTTATGATACTGGGAATTGATTCAAGAGAAATCTCAAAACCATGGAAATATCTTTACTCATTGTTTAAATAGACTTGAAAATCTTAACCAAAACCTTGTTGATAGATGAAAAAAGTCATCCTTAGTTGTAATTGCAGTGTGTGTCTTGTCTTCACTCTAAATTTCTAAAAGAGAAACTCAATACCCCGGTCCTCACCAAGGTGGCTGGCATGTCAACCTGAGAGCAAGATCCTTAATTAAGGCTCAGATCAGCCTCGGCAAATCAGCAATCTTTCCCATATTGATCTGGATAAACTGCTTAGGAGAGTGAAAATGCCATTGTCTCTGTTTATTTTCCTTACACAGCCAGACATTGAATTTCCAGGGCTTGAGCTTCAGCAAAAATAAACTGATGACGTTACACTGCACACAGTGACTGCCAATCACCTTCACTCTTTATTTCTGGAAATTGAATTAGGCAATGGCCACCCATCCAAAAAAAAAAAAAAAAAAAGAACCTCAGCATCAGCATCCTTTCTTTGTTCAATGTCTTGGGAGCCCTTGGCCTGGTGTTAAGGTGGTGTTGAAAACACAGCATGGGGTCGAAGTCTGGACTGGACCACTGGAAGAGATAGATCCCATGGTTCTTTGAATCAGAAAACCAAGGGATGTACATGACAAAAGAAATCTTCCTATTCACATGGACTAATTATTTTAGTCTGTTTATTACAGAGCCCAAATTAAACTGTACCAAACACTATTTTGCATGTGTAACGAAGAAATCAATGAACTGTTTTTTTGTTTGTTTGTTTTTGTTTTTTACCAAGTTGCAGGGAATTTAAACTGGGTTGAACACTGCTTCCTTTACAACTTTGTTCCTATTAAAATATTCACAAAAATTAAGGAGTGGTACTATGCATGGGGTGGTTTGAATGTAAAATTTCTCCCATAGTCTCATGTGTCTGTGATTATGGCTTATATGTGATCCTTAGCTGGTGGAGCCTATGGGGCTTGCAGAATGAGATCCGTCACTGTGCTAGCCTGGAGGTCTGTAGTTCAGCTCCACTGATTAAAGGTAGCTGTTCATGCTTGTTCCTCCCTGATAACATGGGATGACATGAGCCAGCTTCCTTCTCCGCTATGCTTTACCTGCTATGATGAAACTGTAAGCGGAGATAAATACTTGCCTCTCATCATCTGCTTCTCGTCAGGTGTTTTTACAAGGAGAAGGTAACAGCTATAAAGAGTTATGATGTCAAGTACCCACACTTAGGTACTTTCTGTAGATTTCCAGTTAAACAGTCTCAGATGGCACCCACATTCTATTGAGAGAGAAATGTGGCAGAGATATAATATGCTTTTCTGATTTCACCTGCTTCCTTTCCTGCTTCCCTTACTCTCCCACCAATCAGACAGAAGGAAGTTACAGCCTCATCTACATGGGAGATGAATAGTGTAACTCACGATCAGTATGTTCTGGCTTCCTTGAAACTTTCATGTCCCCAAATCTATCCATCATTTTTCAGAATTCTAAAGGAGCTTAAATCCAACACACATCCAGCGCTTTGCAGTCTGGTTCCATTATTTTGAGAGAATCACAAAGAATAGACCATGCATGACGCATTTTGAAAGAAGAAAAGCCATATTGGCATATAAAACATAAAATAGGAAATGTAATAAATGCCTACATACAATAAATAAATAAGGCTATCACTGAACATCTAGTTAGAGCAGGCAAATTATTTACATTGAGTCCATAATTCTTTTGGATAATGGGAACATGAATTCAGTTAGATGAATAGATATAGAGAGATGACTTGATTTCAGAGCTGACCTTAAAAATTTATGCCATATAGACTTGGTAACTGTAATGTGAGTATTACCAGTTTCAAAGAACTCAAATTACTTAAATGTTTTAATGGATTGGCATGATGGTTGTTATTCATTCAGACTAGCAGAATGGCAAGCTGTCATGAAATGACATTTCAGATAACTTTTAAAATGCAAATCTAATCTCAAATTTGTTTCCAAAGAGTGAATTGGAATGTAAGGATGCTAACCAGAAAGCGAAGCGACAAGGGCAGAGTGGTGCAATAAGCATCTTTACTGTGGGTTGAAGCATGTGTCTCCATTTCCACAGCTTCTGAGGTTCCACGGCTGAGTTCTTGCCCAGATTTGGCTTTAGCTTTCAGGTTCACATCAAGCTTGGCTTCCTCCCTGGGAGCATACATATCTGCTAGGAGTTTCAGTATGAAGATTTGATCTGTTGCCTTAATTTGAATATGTTGCAGAATTAGCTCATCCCCACAGCGATGTTAAGAACTGGCTGAGTTCAACCACAGTTTACCATCATCCTCGGCCCAATCGCTTTCTCTTCCTTTCAGTGATTTTCCCAGTAGTTTAACAACCGTCTTCACTAAGGCTTACGGGCCATCAAAGCATATTCTTGGAAATATCAAGGAAGATTATTGATGAGTTCATTAGTTATTTCTCATTGATGGGGCAAAACATCCATCCAAGAAGAAGGAAAGGGTTAATGTCGGACATATTTTTAAGAAAAGCACTTTCATGGTGGGGAGAAAAATGACAGGAGGAGGAAGTAGGCTCCAATGTCACATCAGTAGAGAAGAAGTACTGAGGGAGAACAAGAGTTTGGGGCTGAGATGTAGCACCTCAAGGCCCAGCACCAGTGACGCACTTCCTCCAGCAAGGTTCCACTCCAGAAAGTTCTCCTGCCTTGCAGAAGATGCTGCTTTTGGGGATTAAGTATTCTGACACATTAGACTATGGGGGACATTTGACAGTCAATGTATCAGTGACATTTTTATTCTATGAAATAAATTTGAGGATGCCATGGTCAAGTTAATGGTTTTATAAAAATTATTGTTTTAACCATGTTGAAGAATGGATTCAATTGACATTGTTTCCAGACTATTATCTAATCATCACTATTCTCTAGTTTTAGAAAGATTTTCATTATCATACATGGAAAACATTTCTACTAAATAGTAGCTACCTCATGCTCCATCTCTCTAGTCTTGAAAAACTGTGAATTTTCTTTCTGAATATTTCCTATAAATCAAATCAAACAATGTCGGACCTTTAGTGTTTGGCTTCTTTTACTCAGCATAATCTTTGCAAGCTTTCTCGAGGTTGTCACAAGGAACATTCATTTTTTTTTGG
>PVHP010014574.1:24318-38975 GCA_004024765.1 Zapus hudsonius
GCAGATTCAGGTTACAGTTCATTATAGTGGGGAAACCAGCAGCAGGGACATGAAGCAGCCCAAGTCAGCACAGTGATGAGGGTGTAGAGAGTGATGAATCCTGCTGCTCAGACACCTCTCTCCTTTTTAATATAGTCCAAGAACCCATCCCATGGACTGGTCCAGCCTATAATTAAAGTGTGTTTTGCCAGCTCTTTTAACCTAATCAAGATAATCTTTCATAGACATGTCCAGAGTGTAATCTCACCCAGGCCATTCCTCAGAGATCATTCTTGGTCCTGTTTAATTGATGACTGTGGGAGTTTGAACATGTGTCTCCATAGACTTAGGTGTTTTATTATAGCTTGGAACTTGACTCTCTGGCCACCTGGTTGAAGGAAGTGTCACTGGGTTCCTCTTTTTGCCATTCACATTTAGGGGAATTACAGTGTAGAGCACTGTGATTCTGGAGTCTGGACACAGAGACTGTGACAGAAGTCTGTGCAGTTTGTATGAAGCAGATGAGGGGAATGCTGTTAGGTTTTATTCCAGAAAAAAATCTCTGCTAATAGGTCCTGATCATAAGTCTACAAATGGCTGTATAACCATTACATGGATTATGCAAGCTCCAGTGTGGTCAGGGTTTAGAAGCAGGAATGCTTCCTAATTTGAGCATAGTGTATATAAATATATGCTTAAAGCCCGTTGAGAAAGTGTAAGGAAGCTGCATTAGATTCTCGGCTAGACTCCCACATACAAACGATTCTGATATGAGCACTCCAAGTTCAGTTTACACATAATCACTGTGGAGAAAAGGATGGCCAGATGATGGAGGAGTGAGGCAGGCAGGTATTTGAAAGCATGTGAAAAAGGACGGTTGCAACAATATTATCCTGTTCAGGGATGCTTTGTTCATATGCAGAGATGATAAAATACTCTCACTCTCAAGGGTTTGAACTATTTTCTCTAGTCATCTGCACTATGGGGAAAGGTAAATAATCTCCAGTCAAGGTATAAAGGCATACATGGACCATTGTAGATGCCATGTTTTTGTTAATCTGAGGTCAGGATGGAAAAAGGGCAGAAATAAGGGTGCTAATGAGGTCTACAAAAGAATGACCTGTATCATTGAGAATTCACTCTTGAAACACTACTCAAGCAAGCAGATAAATGAATTGATAGCAATAGTAAAGATGGAGAGTAACAGTAAAGTTGTCATATTCTGGATATAGTTTGATGGAAAATATGAAGGTTGTGCTTATATGATTGGACATCATTATGATTTGTAGAAGACAACCAAAATCAGAGGGTCAGAGGATTACAAAAGTTTGTGCCTAACACACACACACACACACACACACACACACACACACACACGGAGAGAGAGAGAGAGAGAGAGAGAGAGAGAGAGAGAGAGAGAGAGAGAGAGAGAGAGAGAGAGAGAGATTGTATCAGAGCTAAAATTTAATTGCAATAGCAATATTATTAAAAATTATAGCATTCAAACACAATTTCCCTTTGTGATATATACTATTCATTTTATGTTTTGTAAAATGACACATCATATATTGGTTCTTAACCATAGATCTAGAGTTGAACAAATAAATTGTCTACTATTTTCACCATTGATACTAGTGTTACAAAAATTATATTAATGTATTGAATTTTTCCTTTGTTCTTAAATGTATAAATTGTCATCATTTGCAATAACATTTTAGGAACTATAACTTTTCTTTCTCTTGTATTTGTATTAGTTATTAATTATGCAAATATTTCTATATCAAATGTAACACACAAATAATGTATTAAAATTATACAAGTATATAATATTTTCCAATGAGGAATCAATTGTAACCCAGTTAATATAACTTATTTATTTGATTTTATTATAATGAAATGAAAAAATAATTTTTTAATCTACCTGATAAGCACCTAGCTTTACTCCTTTGCACATAGTCTGTTCTGGTCTCTTTTTTTCTGTTTTGTTGCTTGAGTTCTTGGTATTTTCTTATTGATTTATGTAACTTTTTCATATTAATAAAGACTTTGTCAGTTTGTCACATTTGCTAGAAATACTCTTGGCAGCCCTTTTGGAAGTCAACTTTTTATAGCTTTTTGTTGATGTGTTGCTTTGTGATTGCTTCTTTATTTCTAAATTTAAAACTGTATCTACATGTCAGAAATTTTTCCACAGTATATTTCATTTTCTACTAGTTATCTATGCTTCCATCTTAACACTGAATTATCTTTACCTCTCAAAATATCCTTTCCTGTGTAACAACTCCACTATTATATCTGTGAGCAAACTAAGGTAAGAGGGAGAAAATAAATGTGCTCCTAAAGCCTCTTGTGCCTCCTTTTATACTTATGTATTTAGAATAGAATTCAGAATAAGTCTATCTGAATGCTAGCAAACCATCAAACATTTCTCATAAATTCACAAGTCTGGTAAATTTTTGATCAATATATAGCTGTATATCATAAAATATGAGAAAAGAGAAAACCTTCCTGAAGAGAGAAAGTGTAAGACAATTGTTATTAGACTAGCAATTACACGCCTCAATGTTGTCCACCCTAATCAAACAAGTGTATCTATATTTTGAATGACTTCTCCGATTTTAATATGATAACTGATCAAGTAAAAAATATTTACTCTGCAGCTCACTTTTCATATTAGTCTTCATCAAAGGAGGTAACTGCATATTCCAGAGAACCAGATAATACATTCAACAATAGTTTAATAGGAGAAATATGAATAAATCAATGGGAGAGAGAAAAGCAAGAAAAACCTGTGATATTTTTTAATATCCTGGATGTCAAATAGCATTTCGCACACCATTATCAACAACACTTGAAATTACTCAAATTGAGTCTTATTTGTTTGAGAAGAACCAGCAGGATCGTGAACAGCTGTGGAGACCTCCTATTTTCCCTTTGAAGATTTTAAATTCATTGTCATGTTCTCTGCAAAGGCTTCATTCTAAATTCCAAACACAATGTCTTGAAGATGGAATCATACTTCATGGAGAAAAACTATGCACCCATCCATGCTAGGCCTACATCATCCTTCCAAATATAGATGTGTGATGGCTCTGATAGTAAAAGTTTGGTTAGCACACTAAATCCCATGCCTAGATCCTATTGTAAGTGGTGAGGATACTTGAAAGAAGAAATATGGAGAAGATGCTTCTGTCAACATATCCTTCAATCATACCCTCCACCTCTGGCCCCCTCAGTCCTCCTGAAGAATTGAAGTTCACATTCCATGTCTGATCCCAGTTTCCTTTACCACTTTTAATGTTGAATGAGAAAAAGTCTTCCTTTCCTGTTAGTAAACAGTACTAACTAATATGCTTAAAAATAATCATTTACTATGCATTTAATGGTTGATAGTGGAGAGAGGGAGAATCCCTGTTTAGTGATATAGCCACTAGTGTGGTATCCAGTGTCTGGGACACAAACCTTTTCCATGTTTCTGTAAACAACTCTGAAACTCATTGGCTTACAAAAACGTCAGGGAAGGAAGACAAGATGGAAAGAAAGGATAAGCAGCAGGGGATGGAGGGAGGTTGACAGGGCCAAGAGGAGATTACAGGAAAACTATGTGACTGAAATACATTCTGAACAGTATGAAAATATCATGATGAAACCCATTAGGATACATAATTAATGTATGCTAATAAAACATAAGAAAATGAATCAGAATATAAACAATGTTGCTATTTATCTTAATTTTCTTTATCTGTATCTCTATCTGTATTTAAACCTTCACCATCATTTTTCTTGAGGTTGTTTTTTTTTTTTACTTTAGTGGTGTATTTAAAACCATAGTATTATACTTTAAAAAATCATATCCTAAAATAATAAAACCTTGAACTTTAAATACTGGCCGGCTTACAAAATCAACAACCTAAACTCACTAATTTTGCTATTTCTTAGAAATATCAAGTGTGGGGTTTAGGGTGATGCCTCATTGGGTAGGAATTCTTGCTGTACAAATGTTGGAGCCTGAGAGGAACAAATTTGTCTTGTTTGGTAGCTCAGAATATTAGTAAAATTCTAAGCATAGATATGAACACTTGTAAACCCAGTCCTGTGGGGAGCAGGCAGGGAGAATCACTGGGGCTTTCTGTCACCCACTATGATGTAAAACAGCAGCTCCACGTCCAGTGAGAGACTCCATCTCATGGGAACATGCATGTGAGCAATAGAAGAGGAAATGGTGAATTCCCTCACCTCCACGTGTGTGCAGATATGTGCACACTGTCTATACATGATGACACATGTATACACCATATACCACACACATATCACATACTCCACTCAAAATAACACTCATAGTAACTCATCATTTTCAAAACCAATGGGAAATCAAGGCTCTAATTAGAAGTATGTTGGTCTAAATTATTGATTAATGTTTTTGATATGCAACGATATTGCGATCAATTTATTTAAGTGCTTCAAAGTGGGGAAGGACATACCCTAAAAAATAATAAAAAAATCTTTTCAATTGTGTATTAAGTCTTTAGTAATTCACTATGTCAAATAATTGTCATCCTGCAAATATTGATTACTACTTTCATTTTTCAAAGGAAATTCTTCAGAACACTCAATTGGATATAGTTGAGGTTTTAAATAATTTAATTTTTTCAGACTTTATTCTCTTTGTTGTACTAAGTCATTACACAATTTCATCTACAACTTTGAATTTTTACTAAGTATTAACTTCTAACATAAACCAAATGCAACACTAATATTTTCTCTTTGTACTATCAAAATATACCAGTATACTACCTTCAATGAAGAAGTTTTGGATGGCAATAGCTTTTGAAAGCTGAAAGCTTATTTTGGTAAATATATATATATATATATATATATATATATATATATATATATATATATATATACACACACACCATAGCACATGGACATGAGAAAATTACTTTTATCCATTTGTAATGAAAAAAACACAAGGTCAACAAGAGATTTGTTCATTTTCTTCAATGTATTCTGAGAGGGAGAAGGTGTTTTATATTCTCTATTTTAGATGCAAGTGGAAACGGATTGAAATACATTGGGAAATGTTCATGTTGGACAGATTGAGAGTTCATGATGGTTAATATATCTTCCCAGATATATTTTCCAACATGTTGTAATAAAAACAATGATTGTAGAATATTGAAGTTCAACCCTGCCCAAGGCAGGAGAATTTGTCATGTCCTGTGGGTCACAGATGTAATAAACTTGTATGGACACATAAACAAGCTCATGTGGTCCATTCTCAGGTCTTGAGATATAATCTGTTGACTTGGAAACATTTCCATGAGAGATGACTCATGATTGTACATGCTAGTCTCTGACTCACTAAGAGGTGTCCTGCACTAGATAGTAAGTAAAATACAAGTTGAAGATCAAAATCAAAATCAATGAAAGTAAAAATAAATATTAACATATGCTAGCAGGCATAGCATATATCTTATTTTTCATGATCTGCATTCTACTTATATATTATAAATTAAATTCTTCTAATGGGTTAAATGGTGCCATCCCCAAAATATGTCATGTTCAATTCCCTGTTGCCCATTTATTTTACCTATAGTATAACATAGATTGATACCTAATTTATGGAAAAGACATGGTCTTTGTAGATGCATTTAAGTAACTTGAAGTCTTCCTGGATTCTGCTAGTGGACCTTATCTAATACAAGTGTCCTTTTGAAAGGAAACAGAAAGCTTGAAAATAAACAGAATGCTGACCTTAGCGAAAAGAGACACAGATCATACTATGATTACAGTGCTGCAGGAGGCCTGAGAGGACTCTCCCAGAGCCTGTGAAAGTAGGGTGGCTCCTGTTGATAATTCTGTTCTGGACTTCTGGCCTTCAGAACCGTGAGAGAATAAATTTGTTTTAAGCCATATCTTCTTTCAATTTAGTAGGACAGCCACAGGAAATAATGGCAAGTTTGAATCCCATTTAACAGATAAGAATGAAAACTCCTGGGTAAAATTAATCACCCAAAGCCATAAAGTTAGTGCAGCAAAAGCTGGGCCTGAAACCTACACCTGTCAAGCCAAAAGACGTCTGGAAGTTTTTCATGTTTGCTCCCTTGGTTGATGTGGTTAAGGCTTGAAAAATAATATACTTCATTGCTTTACCTCAAAGATTTTCAGGCCCTACCCTGTGGTTTGAGAGTCCAAGAAGGAAGCAGAAGCCATCCATGGCTGCAAATCCCAAAGTGCAGCAATGCAAAGACATCATTTTATTTTGCTTCTCTGTTTTGTGCTTGGAAACTGACTGGCAGGGCAGTTTTCCTAACAGTGTACCTGGGGCTGCTCTGGGTTGGCGCTGGGTTTCTAGTGATGGGAGAGAAGAGGAGAAAAGAGGGAAGAGATGGAGGAAACAATGAAGGAGCGGTTTCATTGGGAAAGCAAAAACATATTATTGCCTATTGATTAAATACAGATGCATTTACTACATATGTGCCACGCCAACTGCTTTTCTAAACTCAAATCTTAGAGTTGCTAATGTATTTTTAAATCATTTCATTGCTGAAATTATATCTCTCCCTAGAACCTTCTAATTGACTATATCACTCAGCCTGACAATATTTCTCAGTTTTGATTTGTTTTCTTCATTTTTCCTGTTTATGACTAAGCAGGTCCATGCAGTGCCACACCTATGCCAAAGCATACCTAGAAAATGTCAAACTTGGATTAGAACTACTACCTATGAACATACATGTCCCCTTGAGAGGCAGTTCTACTGCATTATATCAACCAGGGGGAAATGCTAATGTAAATATAATGGACTTTAACTGTTTTCTTCATCTCCCATCAACAGCCCTTCACTAGGGACAAGCCCACCAACAATCATGCATATTTTATTTCTGCTTGAATATATAACAGAGCCTAACCTTAAAGTAAGAATCAGAAAAAAAATAACATTATCCTTTAGAGAACTATTTTTATCATGCTCCACAAATTATACCTATTTACTGATTTCTGATATATGTATATGTATTATTCAGATCTAGTGTTGTACATTTATATCTGCATTTTGGTTTAGTATCATTCACCGGCATTTTAAAAATAGTGTCACTCATATGTGTAATATTTTAAAAAAACTATGAGGCAAAAGTATGGATATAAGAAATTTATTCTTCGGGTAGTCCCTGAAAGTATGGTAAGGAAGTGAGAAAAAGAGATAGGGAAGAGAAGGTCAAAGAAAGTACTAATGAACAGGATCATTGGATAGATTATGAGGTTTAATCCTGCAAATTACCATTGGAAAGGCTGAGGAAATGCACCTCAGAGTAGTTTCAAGAAAGCTGGGATATTCATGACAATCCTGACCCCTTATTGATCTGGTTTGTTCTTAGAAACATGAACTCACCAACACTTGCAGTCTCTTCAACTCACAGGCAAACCATACATCCAGCCCAGCTGGCAGAACCAGATAAGATGATGACAAAAGCAGAGGGGTGTAAGCAGCTAAAGGAAGAAGGAATACTGTGCTTGGGGGTCTTCCACTCCAATGCCCCTAACCTCTAGGGCTGAAGAAGGATGATGAGGGGGCAGGCCAAAAGTGTCTCCAGGAACACTTTCCAGTAATCTAGCATTTTCCCCCTGCATCCAAATGGTTTATTGCACAAAACCCTTAGCATGCTTGTGACCATTTTTGAGGACCAAAACAAGGTTTTTAAGCAGTCCTTGGGCAAAGAATGAATTTTAATGATCTCCATGTTCACCGTGACTGTGCCTAGCGGTACTGGGTTCTCATTAGAGATGCTCAACCGATTCAATTTGGTGTCCAGATGGAATGTCTCATGTTTAAACAGTGATACTCTTTTTAGTTAGTCATAACTTAATTCACTCAAATCCCTTGGCTTAAGGTCTGGCATCATTATGGAATTAGCCTTCATTCATTTTCAATTTAAATTAATTTTCAATAGCAAACCAATGACATTTGGAGACTGGAAAAACCAAAGAATACTTTCCAAAGTTTCTATTTAAGTCTTCTGAAAAGACTGCATAATTGAATGCATT
Source organism: Zapus hudsonius (assembly GCA_004024765.1). Classification (NCBI taxonomy): domain Eukaryota; kingdom Metazoa; phylum Chordata; class Mammalia; order Rodentia; family Dipodidae; genus Zapus; species Zapus hudsonius. The sequence goes on from PVHP010014574.1 coordinate 32,344, forward strand.
AACGTTTTAACGGACTGCGTTGCATACCAAAGGCCTCTATAATCAAGTGGCTGGTGAATAAATTCTTGGCACTCCCATCTAGCTTACTGTAACAAATAGAGTTCTTTCAGGAATAAACCTTGACCACTCAGTCTAATGGGAATCCAGTTAGGTTTTCGCCAAACTCAGAAAACATCCATTATCAACAGATGCTGAGAAAATTATATTAGAAATAAGTGTTTTAAAGACAAAATAGAAAGTGCCTCAAAGTTGAGAGAAAAGAGAATCTGTGATTATATTACGATTGATTTTGGAGAGAAATAGCTGCAGATGCTTAAATATATGAATTGCTTTAACATACTTTAGGCTTTTAAGAAGGGTGGTTATTGATGTAAAAGACTCTAAAGTATCTTAGTGACTTGTGACTTATATAAAAATGCATATTAAGAGATTATTTAAAATTCATATTATTGATCTAATTGATTGTAGCAGCTCCAAGGGAGTCATTGAACATTTTATAAATAAAATATCAGGCAAAGATTAGGTCAGTGTTCACAAATTCACAGGGTCATTTGTGGACTTGATTCTGAAGGAATTCGCATTTTACACAAAGTGACTGGAGGAAGCTTATAAAAAGAGCCAACTGTAGTGATTGGGGGGTGGATTAAGCACTCACCATGCATACATGAGTACCTGAGTTGGGATCCTCAGTGCTTAAGCAAAAGCGGAATGCTACATTGGGCAACTCTCTGTAATCTCAGTTTATAGCCATAGCACATACACCTGTACTCACGTGAAATCACGCATATACATGCACACAGGGAGACACATAATGAAGGCTTAATGAGCCTAGAACTACTGATTATGGAATTAACAGTCTCTAGAACAAAGGAAATTCTTTTTATGAGTCCCATATATGACTCCCAGATGCCTGGACCACTTGCTTCTCACCTGACTCTCAGCCACCTCACCCACTTGACTCCCAGCCACCTGACTCACCTGTTTCCCAAATCTTTGCTTTGTTTGATTTTTATCTCTTCCCCTTTTGTCCCTTAAAAAGGTCCACCCCAACCATGTCTGGGGCAGAAGTTTCCCTCTTGAGTGAAAATTCTTGCCTTTCATTTCAGCAATTGAAAATTAGAAATCTGTGTGTGTGGAAGGTCATGCCTGAGTTTTCCTTGGTCCTGTCGAAATTCTGCTCCAACACACACAATAGCCAACTGTAGACACACATCTTTTGTTGGGGTAAACACTTCTGATGACCAATTTTTTTCTGTAATGTTAAAATAAGTTTTATGAAATCTAAGACAAAGAAATGATCACACATTTAATATAATGTTGAGCAGGGTCTCTTTGGGTGTGGCATGTGGATTTAGGGGTTAAGTCCTTGATATTACTCACTTGGCTATAAGTGAAAAGAAAAGCAAACATCTATATTAATTTTGAGAACATGCCTTAGAAGATTTCAGAATTGCCTTCCAAAAGAAATAATAGGATAACACTCAAATTTTTCAATGTCCTTTAATGACTATGCAGAATTTGCATCCTCAGCTCAGGGAGCAATTGGCTGGAGGAAATAGGAATATGTGCTTCAGACAATATAAAAGATTAAACTGTTGAGATAAAAACTTGATTTCAAAATATTACCTATGAAATGAGTTATTGTTTTCTTCTAAAAATGAATTCATAAACTGATGCATTTCTGTCCCCATCCTATGGGCCCTATGTGTGAAAACAAATTCAGTCAAATTTGCATCACATAATCCTACATAAAAATATAATTTGTAATAAGTTTGTGGGCTAGCCTAACTCTAGGATTGGATTCTTGAATTATAAACACATCAGAATAAATAACATAATCACATGATCAGTCAAAAATATAGCCTGGAAACTGTAGTCTCCAAGGCTTCATACATGCAAATACTGTCTGTTTTCATAAGTGATGAAATTAACCAAAGGAATGAGGAACAAGTTCAGCCCATTCCACTTCATAATATTTGTCTCTTAAAATAGTGTCTTTAAGACCTCTTTTGAACTATCTGTGTAAAACACGTAACTGTGACTTTCTTTTCAATTTTAGGGCATTAGATAAATCATATTTCTTCTCTCAGAGCAATGTCCTTGGTGGTGGAAAAATGACAATTTTGGGTTAGGTCCTCAATGGAAACAGATGATTTTGTTGTCTGTGTTTTATTTTTTTGATTACATTCTCTTTGATTCAATGGCTGGATGCTCTAGTATAATTTTGAGGCTGTTTGTAGGCATAGACAGAGAGTGAAAGGGTATCAGTCATTGACATAGAGTTTAAAATTTATGGCTAATTACTCTCTTATAGTCTCTGAGTCTACCCTTTTATACAAAACTGTGGCTCTTAATCCTGAAACAGCCTCAATTTTAACCATCACACTTCTCCTCTAGCTCCTCAGGTTACATTTGTTCTAGTGTTTACTCATGTTCAAAGACAATAGGTTGGGGAATTTTCAGCCACTGATTTGAAGAATATATGACATTTTTATGAATACTATGTTTTCTTCTGTCTATAATCTTCATAATTCCTCAATTATTTAATAAATTTAAAAGGAACAAAATTTATATAGTTTAGAACTGCACTATTGAACATCAGTTTCAAGCACAATTGTCAACAACTTAGTACTGTGTTGTATCAACAGCTGATGATTATATAAAGGCAGCTGAGACCTGGGCATTCGGTCTTTTCTGACCCCCACCCTGTAGTGGTAAATAACATGGAATTTCAGGTCAGACACTACATTTAAATATAGGTCCACCACTTACTAGACCTGAGGATTTGGGCAACTTTCCCATTTATTCAAGTGATCAACGTCATAGTGCTCACACTAGCAGATGGTTGTGGAGATAGAAATGAATTAACCTGTGAAACTATTTAGGAAAATCCCCGCAAAAAAAGTTTCTTAAATAATAGATGCTATTGATTTTACTATTGGAGTCATTAATAAAGTATAAGTAATGCATCAGTTACATTGCTGTTTCTAAGATAAAATATTCAATCAGAAGCAATTTAGGGAAGGAAAGAGTTTATTTCAGCTTACAGACTAGAGAAGTTTTTTCATAGGAAAAGTACTGCAGGAGCAGGAAGTTAGCCTGGCAGAAAGAAGAGAGAGGGATCAATGCTAGTGAGGTGGGAGGCTGACATCTGATGGCCTGTCCCCAGTGAAATCCTTCCTCCTGCAAGTCTCTACCTTCTAAAGGCTCCATTACCTTCTCCACCAGGAATTGTGTAGGCAAACACATAAAGCAATGGGGAATATTTTACTTTCAAACTTCCATAAATAGTCATAATTTAGATTTTACTGGTATCAATGAGAGAGAAAAAGAAAAAAAGAAGAAAAGAGAAAGGAGAAAGAGGAAAATATTAGAGAGGGTGGTAACAGATGGAAAAGCTATTAAATATGTAATAATGTGAAGAATGGGTAAAAAAGAGGAGGCATTATTTTTGTGCTACTTTTTTGTGTAACTTTTCTAGCTAGTTGACATTCTGTTCAAAGAAAAATTTGAAAAAAAAGATGTGTAGATGAAACTAATTTGTAGAAGCAATTTTGGCCCTAAGATCAAAACACTATTTTTATCGCCATTAAAAATATTACCATCTAGCATTTAATAAGATTTTCTATATACCAAGCACTGCAGTAAGCATGTTATATTCATACCCATGCCTCTTGTAATACTCACAGCAGCTTACAAGGAATGACTAGTCTCTTTTTAGAGATGAAACTATTCTGAATATGAAGTTTGCAAACCTTGTACTATGTGGCTTCAAACATAAAGAGGATACAATATTACACAAACCTGTTTTCTTAGCCCTGTGGGGATTTTGATCTAGAGTGAGAAAAAATTCAGAAAACATAATAAACTATTTTTGAAATCTACTGGATATGCTTCTGAATTTGTTATGGCTTGAATCAGTAATGTTCCCAAAGGCTCCAGTGTTGAGAGTTTGTTCCCCAGCTCATGGTGGAGATTTGGGTGACTGTAGAGCCTGGTGGGTAAAAGTGTGTCCTAAGGGAGCCAACAATGTCCCCCACTACATGTTCCCGTCACCATAAGGTGAGGTTTGTCCACCCTCAATTTCTTGTGGTGATGGACTGAAAGCCCTGAAGGTGTGAGGCAAAATAAATGCTTTTTTTTTTCCTTGAAGTTGTTTCTGACTGGAATATTGTCAGTGATGCAAAAGTAATTAACACAGTATCCAAACACTTGTATCTACTAGCTTTGTAATATTGCCCAGACTTCTCTGAATTTAATTCTTCCCTTAGCAAAACAGAAAATATATATCTGTTGCTTTCAAGGAGTGAATAAGTTTAAGCACCACCGATTAATGTTTAGAATGAATGGAAGAAATATCATTTTACTGACAATTACCACACCGTGATATATAATGGTGTTAAAAATAATTAAACCATCTTTCTAGTATCTAATGTATTGTAGACCCAAACATATACACATCTCACACAATGAGAGAGAGACAGAGAAAAAAAGAAAGAGAGAAAGATAGAGTAGGAAGAAATAAAATGCATGAGCATCTATAATCAATGTATGTAATATGATCCAGAAAATAAATCATTCATAAATTACTTTGAGATACAAATATCATCCTACTTGTGTATGACCCTTGCCTTCATTTATTTTTATCTTGTGTTTTTCAGTGAGCAACTACAATGAACAGGTAGGCTGATTTTGGTATAATTATTAAGGAATAACTAGGAAATTTGTGAGATGGTTTTGTGTTCATGGTTACTGGAGAAGATACTGGGGAGCGCCTAGAAGATACCGGGGCAAATTTTACATCAGCCCTCTCCACTGGCTCATTTTCTTCTGGAATACCCCTTTGCCATCTCTGTTATGAGGACCTCATAAATTTTTAAAGCATTTTCTAGTCAAAGCTCTTAATTCCATTTTCCTAACTCAAATCTGAAGAGTAAATGTTTCCTGACAATTTCCACTAAAGCCCTGTAGGTAAGCACCTTTCAAATAAAAAAAAAAAATCTGAATTGGATGGTGTCCTGTGGAGGGAGAACCATCTCCTGTGAAAATGAGAGGTATCCAAGGCATTCCTTAGTATCTCTGCCTTCCAGAAGCTCTCCAGCACAGTTATCACGACGCTAACAGACATGGTAAGTCTAAAACTCTCCCTAATCAGGAATAATCCCAAGATGATCATTGTCAGTGTATTTGATGCCTGCATTGATATTAATTGCACAAATTTCAGGCAGGATTAGGCAGAATATGAGAAAAATCAGACAGACCAGGAGGAAAAGGTTTCTTAAGCTATTTTAGCAGCTTAGAAGTAAATCATAAAATGTCAGGCTACAAAAATTGGCTCCGATAAATATGAGGTTCTTTTTTTCCCCGTGAATTAGTCCACTAAGCTTTTATCCTTTTTGAAAACTTTCAGTCAATCCTAAATACTTTAAATGCCAAGCTGAATGGTGAACAGTTATGCCATAGCATACATAGAAAACTGAAGGCAGCAGATATTCTAAGTGAGAATGGCTTATTTTATCTTGATTTAGACTAGAATATGGAAGAAAGAAGCCAACATACAAAACATTATAAACAAGTGAATACTTCTCATGGGACAAAGTCAAGGCCACCAAATGGGAAAACATAAATTACAACAAAAGTATCTAATTATCCCAATCAAGGCAAATCTGCAGGATATGCCTGGATCCCGTGTCCCCCAACCTTCCTCCCAGGTGTTAATATTATTGAGTTCCTATGAAGCAGTAAGTGATTCTAATTGTAATATAATTTTGTATTCTTATATAATGAAAATTTAGGTTTGACAATAACTCTAAAAATTGCATACCAGCTGTCACTTGGCTTCTGTTCCAGTGTGGTCACTGCTTGGAACACATCAGTAAATCCCAATAATCCTGAAGGAGCTTGTGCACAAGGCTGTGTTTTCTATTTTTGGATCATCTATTGAAAATATATTTGATAAAACAGAAATATATAAGTATTACTATCAGATCTCCAGTATTTCCAGAGATAAACTGTGAGGACTCTGAAACTCTGATTAATAAAATTATTGCTAAGATTTTGAGGGACTGCATAGAAGGTATTGATTTGGAGATCTGGAGACTGGATTTCAAACCAGAATTCACCATTCATTAGCTGGTTAGCCATGGACAATCAAGTAATCTTTCAGAGCTTTATGGACTTCAGCTTACATTAGCTTGATTTGACTTTAATCTGAGTGAATTCACAAAGCATATCACATTTGCTGCCTTATTTATAGAGGTTTATGCAAAGCTTGTGAATAAAATATTTCTTGAATGAACGAACTTATGTTGTGCATTAGACAAATTTACTATTTTTTGCAAAGCAGAGGTGAAATATTTTTGGATGTCAGTGTACCTTTTATTAAAGAACTCCCCCCAATTTATTTTATGGATGAAAATATAGCCTAAGGCAGACATTCAGACCTTGTTTAGAAAATATGAAGAAATCAAATGTGTTATTCTTTGTTTAATGTTCATAGAACTCTACCAAATGGTGCTGTTTGTAATGAAACAGCTGCTGTTTTATTCCCACTGACAATATAATGTCTCAATGGTTTGTTAGGAAAGAAACTCTTCTTTGCTTAGTTCTGTATTTTTCCAGAATTCATGTCA
>PVHP010014575.1:0-38896 GCA_004024765.1 Zapus hudsonius
GAAGGAAGGAAGGAAGGAAGGAAGGAAGGAAGGAAGGAAGGAAGGAAGGAAGGAAGGAAATGAAATAAGCATGATCTACAGAGGCATGGGGATGCCAGCAGATGAAGTGCTGCCCTCACAGAGCTGCAATTTCTGGGTTTTGGTGCCAAGGTAAAGGATTTATATTTCTGAATTAGAGATGCACAACTAATGAAATATATGCAAATATTTTAAAACTCAGAAGCCTCTGAGATCCCAAACACTTCTAGTCCAAGCAGCTTGGAAAAGATATACTCAACCTGTATCTCAAATGCTAAGGACACACTCCCTTGTCTGCCTTCAATCACAATTTACAATTTACCAATGACACCTGACACTTGAACAGCTCTGTAATCTTATGGAATGCTTTCCTAGCATCTTGTTGCAGTTACTTTTCTTTGTTGGAACAAACACCTGACAAGAAGCAGCTTATGGGAGGAAAGGGTTTATTTCAAGCTTACAGAATCCAGGGAAAGTTCTATCATGGCAGAAGAAACTGGCTCACTTCCATAGATTCATAGCAGAGGGATATCATCAAACAGCCAGAAAATACAAGCAGCCAGAGGTTCAAACTGGCTCTGAACACACCTTAGGGCTGGACTACAAGGTCCGCCACCAGTGACACCTCCTCCAGCCCTCTGCTGGGGACTTAAATTGGAAGCTAAACCTCAATCAAAAATCTCTCAGTCTATGGAAGACATACATGCACATTCAAACCACCACTCATCTCATTTTAAACCTCACTACAACAACCTACAATAAAAATGAGTATTATCCTTTCACATGAAAACAGATTAAGAAAAACTATTTTCTATTCTAGGTGGTCAAATAATAACAGAAGGTCAAAATTCAAGCCCAAGTCTTCTAGCCTCAGATCTACTACACACAAAATCTCTCTCAAAAAAAAAAAAAAAAAAAAAAAAAAACCAGTCCAGTCTCCATCAAGTGAATTCAGCACTCAATTCATAACATTTAAAATAATACTTCATAATCTATGTATCATATGACAGTTTCACAGTCATGACAAAAGCTGGAGGAATGTGGTCAGCAACTAAAGGAATATAAATCCTAAACAAGGAACCAAGCCTTTCCAACTCACTTCTGCTCAGGCCTGGCCATATTTTCCACATTCTTTGTGACACATCTTGCAACAGACTTTGAATACATAACTAAATATAGAACTAAACTGCTTAAAGGTAGCTTATAGTAGCCACTGAACAGGTACTAGAAGGTAGATGAGGGGACTCAAATAATAAATGCCATCAACCCAAGATGGAACTCACAGAAGTATCTCTGAGTAAGAAATGAGATCATCCTAAAGTACATACTTAAGCTCACATTTTACCACAGTAATATAAGCTCCTGTGAGACTATACTTGTGATTTAGCTTTGCATTAAAAGTCTATTCTCTACCATGCTGGAACCATAAGGGAAACTATCTTCCTCCTGGCTAGCCCTCATAGTGTTGGAGAGCCCTATGGTAACTGATGGAGGACAATGGTCACCAACAGCATGAATAAACAGAATACAAAATTAACCAGCTGAACAAGAAGTACACACTAGTGCAATAGTGGCACAAAGCCTCTGCGGATAACCAACTGTTCTCTGACTGGACACAAGGCCCGCTCAGTGGGAGAGAATTTATATCTGGTACTAAAAACCAAGTCAGAATTCCATGGTCTGGAAACTCAAACTTCAATCAAAACCCATCAAAGCAGAAATCCAGAGGCTACAAAGAACTCAGCACTAAATTAGACTGAGTAGAATGCCATCACCTCACTGAGTAGGGCCACCAGTAGGGAAACAGAAGTTGGTGTGAGGGTATATAAGAGCATATCCTGTTATATATTTCAAATAATTTGTTTTAAAAACAGGTCTACTCACACCAGGCAAAAAAAACACCAGATGCATGCTCCACTTTGTGCATCTGGCTTTACATAGGTACTGGGGAACTGAATTCAGGTAGTTAGCCTTTGCAGGCAAGTGCCTTAACCAATGAGCCGTCCAGGCTCTGAATTTAACTTTAATTTAAATGAAAACTTAAAATGTTTAAGCTACATTTATTTAAATTTAACTAAAATTAAATTCAACTGTATCCAAAAGAAATCAAATTGGGCAAAGATATTCCTGAGTTATTTAAAGTCTCAACTGAGAAGCTTGCTTTTTCTCTGCTGTTATTTGTGGTGGTTTTGTTTTGTTCTGTTTTTTGGTGATGGGATTGATCACAGGGCCTCGTGTATTCAAGCAAGTATTCTCAGAGCCCTCCTCCAGCCTCTTGGATTAAAAAAAATCTGAAACATTTTTTAAAATCTTTTACTTAATGTATAAATTTTTGTTGGTGATAAGAAAAGTTTTCTATATATCTTAAGATCAGTAGCCAAAGTTGAAATTTCTTTTTTGGTTTTGTTGGGGTTTTGTTATTGTTGTTTTTATTTTGTTTTGTTCTTTTAAAGTTCTTATAAAAAGCTTCCTAGACCTTAAACATGGGAAAATTTAATAAAACTCATGAGTTGGTGGTGTAGCTACCTTCACATTTCTGGGATAAAACACCCAACCAAAAGCAGCTAACAGGTTTTATTTTGGTCTATAGTCTCAAGAGGACGCTCCATGAGTGCAGGGAAAGCACGGCACGAGCAGAGGCTAGACATCACCTCTGCGGCAGCAGGTGGAACAGCAGCAAGAGAGCGAGCCAAGGAGGAGCTGGCTATGACACCCCTAAGTCCTCCCCCAACAACACACCTCCTCCAGAAAGACTCAGGCTCCCAGGGACAGCTGATGCAAACCACCACATTCTGCCCTGGATCCCCATAGACTCCCAACCATGTCAAGTGTCAAAATAGTAATTTGAAATTTTATCATCACAGACAGGCCAGACCTATCAGAGAGTATTAAGAAATTTACCCAAGCTCATTAAGCTATCAAGTTAGGTCCTGGGGGCCTGTGCTCTTACCTGTGATATTTTTGTCTAGTCGGTACCAGACACAATAAATACTCAACTGTTGTAAAGGAATGATCAATCACTATTTCACCATTACTAGTCTCCTCAGGACAGCCCTAAATGTCCTACATGTGCAAGTCTCTATCTTACCATCTCACTCTCTAACAAGTGTCCCATACACTATATCCAAATTGGTCCCTCAAACACACACTGAAAGTTCACACCTCCCAGGCTCCCTATTCTGTTACACCATCCTCTCTATTCCTGTGCCTCTCCAAACCCTACCAACCCCAGGTGATCACCTCATACAGTTTCTCCAAGATTTCTAGCCGTGGTAATATATGTCTCATTAGAACTACTGAAACACTTCAATCAGGAACAGGATTTAGACTGTACTACTAACTAAATTCAAAAGACCATTATTATCCAAATGGTTCTTCTGCCTAACCAGCATGCTTTTCTGGAAAACAACAGCAACAACAAACATCCACCTGGCATTGCAGAAATCATGCTTCTCAAGTCTGTGAGGACACCTGGCAGAACACCCTCAGTGCCTCCTTATTACCTTCCATCCTATCACCTCAGAAACAATCTCCACATTTTTTACATGTCCTAGTATGTTGAATCGTAATTCAAGACTCTACACAAGTATATCTATATACATAAAAATGATAAACTGTACAATACTTAAAAAGGAATATTTCTCTCCAGATAACAATGCTGAAATTCTAAATGTGGAAACCACCCACTCTTTAAAGAGCCAGCAAAGAAGCATTCCACATGAGCACAAAGTTTACCATATTAAAAGTTCTAGACAGCTAATCAGCAAACATTCTGTAAAAGAAAGGAATCTTTAACTGAAGTATGTTAAAAATATTCTAAGAATCCAAATCCATGTGCCATTGTAACAACTTTGGTGGGTTCTTCACAAATTAAGACACCATACTGCAGTGATTAACTTCCTTCCCTCAGTTAAAGGAAAACAACATGTAAACAAAATGCAGAGGTCACACTTCACAGATGCTGTCATCTCTGAAAGGCTGCCACCAAACACCAGAGACAGTATTGGTTATTATAAAATGAAAGGGCCTATGAGCTCCAGTAAAAAGTAACTGTGGATGGCAGAGACTATGTGGGGAAGACCAACCAAAATAAACTGCAAAAATCATTGCCCTCATTTTAAAGAGGACCAAATGAGGAAAGGGGGGAGGGTCTAATATTCACATACAAATTGTACAATATTCTTTTCATTGCACTGACCCAAGAAAATAAAATTTAAATCTATTTACAAAGAATCCTTTGAAACAGCTGCTTGATTTCATGGATAAGTTATGTGATACATGACCAAGTTGGTGATCCATAGTAAGTCACATGGGCCACTGAAGGAAAAGTTACGGAAACAGCCGTCTGGAGTTTACACTGGCAGTCCTTACCCAGCATGTCCACTGACAAAGCAAGCCATTGTTTCCCTTGAAGTGCTCATCTTCCTATCAGCACTAGCCAAGAACTATGGCCGCAAACACCAAATTAATACCAACTGCCACAAAATACAAAAGCTGAAAACATTAACTTTAACTTCCCTAAAAATGTAAGCTAAGCACATCATTTCAACCAAAGCATTATTTTTTTACGTTTAGAAAGCAAAAAAAAAAAAAATCATTCTATATAGACGATAATATTCCAAGAATCTATAAAAAAATAATGCAAGAAACACTGCTCTTTAATTGTTTTCTACTTGGAGATGTCCTCACAAAATTTATTGCTAAATGAGGAGAGTAAGAAAAAACTAACACAAGTACTATTTAAATATATAGCACAGGTACTACATATAGAGACACATGCATGCACACACACACACACACACAAAGGATAGTTTTACTATGCACACAGAGAAGTAGCACTGGGCTGAGCAGTGACTACACACACATACACACACACTCACATTAGGTAGGAAGGACAGTTTTACATGCACACTGAGTGTGGACACACACTAGGAAGGACAGTTTTACCATGCACACTGAGTGTGGACACACTCACATTAGGTAGGAAGGACAGTTTTACCATGCTCACTGAGAAGCAGCACCGGGCTAAGCAGTGAATACAGGACTCCCTGCATCCTAGATAATATTTTTAGTAGAAAAAAAATTTTCGAATGAAAATCTCTTATAGAATTTTTTAAGGAAAAAAAAACCAACTTTAATCCCAAGATGTCTCCAGAAACATTAAAACCCCCATGGACAGAGAACTGATGAAGCAAGGTTATAGTTTTAAAGCTTCATTAAGAAGCTAAATCCTCAGAACAAACTTTTACAAATTCCAAAATGAACTAGTTTAGACGTGTTCATGGTAATTTCATCCTTAGTGTCATAAATCTTCCTAGAGCATTTGCTCTCCCTGAGCTTTCTACTGGCATCCCAGCACAAAACAACCATTCTTGGAGCCTGCTCATCTTCGAAGACATGAGGGAACAATGCTGCAGGCCCTCTGTTTTCTCGCTTAATGCAAACTCTAGAAGGCTCCAAAAAGAGCAGCTCTTTAAAATTCTTTTGGAAGTTACTGGAACTTCTCCTTTCAACAAATATTTGTATTTTATGAGAGAAGTTTGCCAGTTACTAAGAATGCGTGTCTTCTCACACAATCACCCTACACTCAGGCTCTGCTGATATATGGCTGGAAATCACCTAAAACTGCTAGGTAAAGTGGTTTGTTTGGTTTTTTTTTAATCTTTTAAGTGCAAATTATGTGACAGAGTCAGATATCAAGTACAAGAAAGTCAGAAATCATGAGAAAGTACCAATTTGTGGTAAATATCCACAGTTCAGAGACAGTTCAAGGTCAGCCCCGACTACAAAGTGAGAGACCCTGTCAAATGCAAGAGAGAGGGGGCCAGGAGTGAGGGAGAAACCTAAAGGGAGTTGGTTGATTTTGAAGCCAGGGTTCCCCAGTGCAGGGGCGTCTGCATAGCACTAGAAAGAAGGTGATGAGGAAGAGGGCTGCAAAAAACAGGGTGAAAGGGATAAAACTAGAGGCCAATGCAAAATAGAGACCAACAGAAACCATCCCACATAAAGCTCTTCTGACTAATATGCATGAAAGAATGTGAGAGGGAAGATGTGGGGTAAATGCTAACGGATAAATCTAAACACTTATTTCTGAAGTCAAAAGATGACAATTCAAGAACTATAGATGTGATAGAAACTGCTGATATCAGAGAAAGTTGATTTTTACTGCTTGTGAGGAGATAATCTGGTATTTACATTTAACCTTTATAAATATTGACATTTCAGAGTAAAAAGAAGGATAAAAGGGAACTATATAGAGAAAACAACAGAAACTTCCAACAGAGTTAAAGGGAAAAACTGGAATGAGAAAAGAAAAGAGACAAGAAATGTTGTGACATGGTAGAAAGAACTCACACACTGGAAGAAGATATTCCTGTGCTTAAATCCAGTTTTGACTGCATTACTTTTAACCACAGACAAGGCACCTAGGGTTTGGTTTGGTTTTGTTGGAGACAGGGTCTCATGCAGCATATGCAGACCTCCAATGGCTCCCGACCCTCCATCTTCCTGCCCCACGTCCCCTTCAATGGCTCCTGACCCTCCAAACTCCTGCCCCACTCCCCAAGTACTGGGGTTAGAGGCATGTGTCACCATGCCTAGCTCTAAGTATTCCTAAGCTTTCCATTTTGTCACCTTTATAAAAGATAATAATACTGATATTTTAGCCTTGAGTTTAAATTAACATGTAAGCACAGTATACCTAGTAATGAAGTGAGAACAGGAGAAAAACTTACAGGCAGTTGAGGGTAACAGGGTCCCAAAAGGGAAACTTTTTCTCTTGGATAAAAGATGGGAAATATCCTTAAGCCTATAAGTGTGTGGAGTGGGGGGGGGGGGAGATCCTGTCTTTCCTTGTCTCATTTTCCCTACATGAGTTCCCTTCCCTAGAAACCAGGATGTGGCTAGGACTGCAGGGTATCTGGACACCTGGCCTGACCAGCTGGTCCTCCTTCCAGTGAAGCCTTACTCCTGTAGGAACCCCATCAGTCACCATGAGGACTGTTCACTCAGGACTCTTCCCAGCCCCTCCTGCTATATAGAAGTGTTGCTTTCTTTTCTTCTCTTGAACTCTAGAATAAAATCTTTCTGAACCATACCCTCTGTAGTCCATAGATTTCATTCTTCAAATTCATGAGACAAAAACCTGGAGGCCACTAACTCAGAGGAAGTATTGTGTCACTGTGAGCACCTGACACCCTAACTCCTGAGTTAAAGCCCAATGAAGACCAAGAAAGGCTCTGTCACTCTCAAAAACACTACCAATTCCCATATTACTAGTACAGTATGTGACACAAAAATACACAAATGAAGCCCAGCATGGTGACACATGCCTTTAATCGCAGGACTTGGGGAGACAGGGGTGGGAGGATTGCTGTGAGTTGGAGGCCAGCCTGGAACTACAGAGTTCCACATCAGCCTGGGCTTGAGTGAGACCCTACTTCAAAAAAAAGAAGCACAAATGCCTTTTTCCTTCCTCTTCAGTTCATGAAACTGAAGTATGTTCAATTAACAAAAGGTTATTGATATTCTTATAGGTTATGTAATCAGACACATTACAAGTCAGTTCTATGTGCCTCCTTGACTTTCTGTGTGTCCCTTCATTATTCAGGATTGAAAAGCTTCTAAAAAAGATGACCCTATGTACAGTACCGCAAGCCTATTACCTGTTGCAAAACTATGCTTAAAGGTTCAGAAGAAATAGTAAATTCAATGTGAGTCAAATGCCCCTTCCATACCAAACATTAACAATGCATGTAAGATATATGCTCTGAGATAACTAAACCTCTTCTTTCTGAAAGGAAAAATGGATCACTATTAATTTGTAACCTTAATGATGTGCAACGAACGTCAACTAACTGAAATTTGTCAAAATCAAGAATGTAATCCAAAAATGCAAGACAAAAAAATGATAACTTGTATGAAGATTATTTGATGGATAGAAATTGTGCTCTAAAAATTAAAGTGTGCAGTAAATGCATAGACAGTCAAATATTTCCTAATACACGTGCAGTAAAGATTGGCTCTAAGGACAGAAAATGCAAAAAAAAAAACCAACACTTTTAATTCAATAACCCACATAAATTCTATCCTTTTTTAAATTCCTGTAGCCAATTTTAATTGACTTTTTTTTCTTTTCCACACAGGATGCTTCTGCAATTCTATCATCTGTATATATATTTAGAATAAAAATTAATTTCTTCATAACCTAAAACAGGCTTTGAATGACAAATCTGTCCCAAAAATGTATACCATAATCTACAGGAAAGCCTTGTCTTCTGGGACTAAAGGCCAGCTACCTTCTACCTGAAGCACCAGTCAGCCAGGAACCTGGCACTCTCACCTGGAATAGAATGCTAAAAGCTGCAAATGCTTTGCAGGAATCCAACTGGCAAGAAACTGAAGAAGAAAGTTTCATTACAACAGGAATGGAAAGTCCTGCCAGCAAACACATGGTCTAACAGAAACTGGCATGAGGACCTTGCAAGCCTGAAGACTAGCCAGCCAAGCCAAATGGGCCAACTGGGGCAAGAGTGACACGTCTATTGTGGGGGAACCAATGGCTCTAACTGGACTGGAGACCTGCTCCAAGGGAGAAAATACATGCTTCAAAAGCCTATGGTGGGCGAGGTCATGAGCCCTAGGAGAGTAAACCTGCTGTTGTCTGGCTAAATGCATATATTATGCCCACCAATCTGCCTCATAAGCACTTTTTAAAAAGAAATGAGCATACCCATATAATAATGCTTCTCTCACTTTTGGCTAGAGAAGCTTTTTTTTTCAAATGGCAGTGTGATGGTTAAGTTTTGATGCCAACTTGACCTTTCAAGTAATCTTGGATGGGTCTCTGAGGATGTTTACAGGAAGGCAAGCCTCTCAGTAGGGGGCAGGATGTAATGAAGTTCAAAGAAGCTAGAAGTAAACATCCTTTCCTGTGTGGGCAGTGCAGGAAGGAAATTCCAGAGACTCAGGAAGCCATTAAGTCTGGGATAGAATTGCAAGACCCCCACCCTAAGGCTATATAAAGGAAAGAAATTCTCTTTGGTGTTCCCCTGATTGTTTCCTGATCTGTGTATGTGGTGTTGGTGATGGGTTTTTCTCTCTGCTCAGACCTGTGAAAGGGGAGCAGCCTCTTTTGCATACTGGAACTTCCCCTGTATCTATAGCTACAAATAAATCCTTTCCTCCCAAAAACTGTGCCTGGTTTGAAGATTCATCCCAGCGGCGTGTGGCTGACTGTGACAGGCGGTGACCACATAGATAACTCACAAGACACCATAGAGCTGAGAAGAAGTGACAGTGGAGTGTTCCACACTGGGACATCTCTATCACACTTCCTGAGGCTCAGGGTCTATTGCGGAAGAGGTGGTGGAAAGATTGTAAGAGCCAAAGGAAGGGTAGGACTGCTCACAATGCAAACTTTCAGACATAAAACAGCCTATTTATGACCTCACAGTGCCTCATCATACCTACACATTATGGAAGGAAATGATGATGACACTGAAACAAAACAGAGACTAATTGGGAGGGGGAGAGATAAGAGAGAGGGTGGGAAGGGAATCATAATGGTTTGTGGTCTATATGGAAGCTATCAATAAAATGTTTAAAATATATATTTAAAAAGAATATGGCATGAAGGAATTTTATAGGGTAACAATTAAATAAGGCTATATTATGCATAAAACAGAAGGTGTCCACTTGGTGAATAACAGAGCTTTTCCAAGCTAATCCCTTAAGTCGGGTTGCCTGGAATCAAATCCCAGATGTAATCATTACTAAAATGGGCAAGCTCTTCAGCTGCCATAAACTCAGTTTCTCTATCTGTAAAGTTGGTGTAATGGCTCTTAATGGGATGGCAGTGGCGATTAAATGAGACATAACAGATGTAGAACACTTAGCAGTGATTAGCACATGCTAACTAGTTAATAATTGTTCATAGTCTTATAATTACTATTCTCTAAGATCTTTTCCAAGACACTAGCAGAAGTGGCCAAGAGTACCTTAACCTGTTTCATAAGTTCCACTGTAGTTATCCACTTCTTGACAGGAGTGAATCACCCTAATGCCCATCACACAGCGGTCAGCAAAAACAAAAGCCTCAAAGGTAACAACATCAAGAAATAAAATCATTTTAAAACATTAGTGTAAAGATTAGTATTTACTGAAGTTCAGAGCTAACTACTAAAAATCAAATTACAGTAGTAAATGCTAAAATGAACAGGAAGGGAAACAGGAAGGTTACTCAACCACAGTACAGTCAGAAAAAAAATTTAATGTCCACTATTTGATAAGAACAGCACTTCACTCTGCCTCACAAACAGCTTAACAGCTGAGGGATAGAAGGGAAAGTGACAATATATCAAAGGTAATTCAAAACAGTTTAATTCTCTGAACTCCAGGAAATAAAAGTGTCCTAAAAGTTCAATTTGCATTTGGCCTTTTTGTTTTGTTTTGTTTTTTTCAAGATGGGGTCTCACTGTAAGCCAAACTGACCTGGCACTCACAGCACTCACTCTATAGTCCCAGGCTGGCCTTGAACACATGGCGATCATCTTACATATTCTTTAATTTTTTTTTTTTTTAAGCAAGGTCTCACTGTAGCCCTGGCTAACCTGGAACTGGAACTCACTCTATAGCCCAGCCTGGCCTTGAACACATCGCAGTCTTCCTACCTCAACCTCCCCAGTGCTGGGATTTTCAATATCCTCTTATGCCAGCATGAGGCTCTGAAGGGACAAGAGTGGGGATTAAATAAGCAAAGTTGCATGGTGTCCTGACATATGGATACACTGTAGATCGACTAAATCAATGCACTGGACCTTGACACAGTAAGAAAACCTAAGAAGCATTTGGGGAAGTAACACTGACGTCTAAAACCTGAGAGTTGAGAATGCCAAGGAAAGAGCTACTACTTAAATTCTTAATACCACCTCCACCCCCAGGGAAGAACTGACTGAGCCCTAAGTGGTAGCTGGCAGCCTTCAACATCACCTGCACAGGCTTCTAGGGCAGAAATCTAATGACCACTTTCTTGATACCACTAATTTACTCTCATTTCAAAGTGGCCTAGGTTAAAAACTAATAAAACGGTCTAAAAATAATTTTTTGCAGCAGATGGAAATGAATTCATTATTATTCTCCATTATTCCTTTCAGCTGCCAATAACTTGTGGAAAGAAAAAAGAGTTGGGGTGATTTTAATCAAAGTTTGGATTCTAGCCCTGCCCTGCAGCGTGCTGCAATATGAGAAAGGCTCCAACCTCACATTCCAGCAGAATTGAATTTTCATGTGGCTAGCCCCCTTGCGTTACTGCTGCCTCACGTTGTGCTGCTGTTTTCATGCCCACAGCAAACACTTCCCAAAGCATACATTGGTGTCTACTGGGTGCTACACTAACCATAGAAGCACCCTTGAAGATAAATCGATCAATAATAAACTGGCTTCACTTGAACTTTTAAAGTGAAGCACATGGACTAAAACAAGTGACTAAAACCCTTACAGGTGTGCACAGATCAAAGAAAAGGTTTGGAACCAACATGCTGCAAACTCTAAAAAGTATGTTAGGTCTGGGCACCGAGATATATCAACGTGTATTCAGGAAAGGGCTTTAATACCAGCCCCATCTGGGCTGGAAAGATGGCGAAGAAGCCAGCTTGCAAAACTGCCGGCCAGGTTCAATCCCCAAGTCTGCCCACGTAAGCTGGATGCAGAAAGTGGCACGTGCATCCGGTGTGTCTTTGTGGCAGCTAGAGGCCCTAACACACACATGCACATACACAAATAAATTTTTAAAAAATTTAAATCAACCTCATAATGTAGAGCATCACAAAGTGAGGCAAAGTGTTTAATCTCTCCAGAAGTGAAATGCAAACATCTATCAGAACTGTTGTGAGAACTGAATGGAATATTAAATGTCCAGTGCTGAGCCTGCATCCAGCTCATGAACAACCAACAGGACCATCACTATTAGAAAACATTTCAACAAGAAGGCAGACACTAACCAAGGAGTGTTTTGTAGACGTCATTAACATCTGTAATCTTGGGAAGGTAGGTGGGTGGACCCAACTAATCAGATGAAGGTCTTAAGAGAAAAAGCTGAGGTTTCCAGGGAAAGAGAATTGTCTCAAGACAGAATCAGCTCCTGCCTGAATTTCCAGCCTGACACAAATTCTTCACTTGCCACTCCTACAACTCCTACCATGTGCCAATTCCTTCAAATGAATCTTTAACAAAATATACATCTGCTGCTTACACCTTTGTTCTGCGTCTCTGAAACACTGGCTGATGAGCTAAAACGGTGAGAGTCAAATTGTTCCTTCTTAAGCCAGGGTTAATAATCCTGGAGCTGACAACCTATGCAAGGGTGATGAGACAGACTCTGAGGATACTCAAAACAGTCCAAAGTAGAAACCCAGAGACTCTTAAGACCTCAACACTAAAGCAGACTTAAAACTCACCCACCATGACTCAGGGAACTTTGTAGAAGAGAGAGTGGAAAGATTGTAAAAGCCATGGTGAGAGAATATCCAGAGGCATTGCCCCCACCACCCCAAAAAAGCTGTGCTGCTTGCACAACTCCTAGCCCTCTATCCCATGGAGCAATCCCATTGAGGGCCCTCAGTGGAATAGGGACAAGGAAGAGGGAAATGGGGGTACCAACAAGACTTGTACATATGGTGTTTCTACTTACTAATAAAAATGTATATTAATAATAAATACCTGGGGCTTTAGAAGCTCTTTAAAATCCAACAGCATTAAAGACATGTTCAGATGGCTGTTTATGCCCATGCTTTCAACAGCCCATCAACACACTAGCAACCCCAGCAGCATACAGTGAGCACTATCATTCATCAGCTAGCAATCCAAACCAGCGCTGACTCAACAGACGCCTAAAGGAAGCACTGCAGAAGCAGAAGACAAAGCTAAAAAGAATTACCAACAAGTGTGTAAGAAAGTGGAAACTCAAATATGCTGCCATCGCAGAGAGGGGTGAGAGTAAACAAAATATATGCCGAAGTCCTACTGTTCAGTCTACAAACATGTACTGCCAGGCCAAGGGATCAGAGACCAGTGGAGGGCGAGTTTCTACAAAAACAGCTTAGCAAACACTTAATAAAGGAGCAAGAGGTGTCTCTTAAATTTTAATAAAATTTGGAGCTTCAATAATAGTATATAATGGAGTCCACCATTCAAGAAGTAACAGTAACAATTTGCTGCCTCATCATGTAAGACCATATAGACAATTGCAAAGGATGCTGACAATTCGAGCATCCAGGTACAGGGCCTGGGTTTTAGCATCATCTAACCAGATTTCTTTTTAAATATGCTTAAAAATCAGAGAGGGTGGGAGAATGGGCCCTCTCCAAATGCCTGTGCCACTTTGAGCATCTAGCTTTATGTGGATATTGGGGGTTTGAACCTGGGCTGCCAGGCGTTGTAAACAAGTGCCTTTAACTGCTGAGCCATCTCTGTGGCCCCATAACAACTTCTTATGCAGCAAAGAAAAACAGATATGGTATGTTGCTCTGGGGTGATATAACTAAAACCAAAAGATAAAAAAGTAACAGATAATCTATACCTACTATAAATAAAAGAATGACCTTGTAACTGAAGCCACCGAACCAAATAAATAAATAAATAAATAAAAGATTGGGGGCTAAGGTTCAGTTGGTTAAGTGCTTGTCTTGCACACATGAGAACCTGAATTCAATCCCTAGAGCCCACAAAAAAAAAGCTAGGCATGGTGGCACATGCTTGCAGTACCAAGGCTGGGGGGCAGAGACAGTCAGATCCCTGGGGCCTGCTGACCAGCCAGTCTAGCCTACTTGACCAGTCCAGGCTAATGAATGGTGCATTAGAGGAATGACACCTAAGGTTGTCCTTCGACTTCCACCGGCATGAGCAAAACATGCATGTGCACTTGTGCACACATGAACACACACACACACACACACACACACACACACACACACACACACACACACACACATACAAGTGAACAGCACCTAAGGAACAACACCCAGGGTCATCTTCTGGCCTCCGGATCTGCACACACCTGTGTGCATCTACACATACACAGTGAATGCACACATAAAAACTCATCTTGGTTCACCTCCTGCTGCTATTCCAGAATACCAAAAACTAGGGAATTTGTGAACAATTGAAGTTTAACTGACTCATGGTTCTGGAGAATGAGACATCTAAAAGCATGGACCCAGCATCTGCTAAGGACCTCCTGCCTGCATTTTTGACCCTATAACATGGTAGAACAAGCATGATGGAGGTAGAGAGCCAAACTTGCTTTTAGCAGGAAGCTAATTCCATTACTAACCCTCCCACCAATAATACATTAAACTACTCATGAGGTCAGCACTCAAGACCTAATCACCTTTTACTGGCAGCTAATTTCTTTAGGGGAGGGGGTCCAAGGTAGGGTCTCACTCTAGCCCAGACTGACTTAGAACTCACTCTGCAGCCCCAGGCTGGCCTTGAACTCACGGTGATCCTCCTACCTCAGCCTCCCGAGTACTGGGATTAAAGACATGAGTCACCACACCTGGCTTTTAATAAATATTTTTATTTACTCATTTGTTAGCAGAGAGACAGTATGGGCATGCCAGAGCCTCTTGCCACTGTAAACCAGCTCCAGATGTGTACCACTTTGTACATCTCGTTTTACATGGGTATTGGGGAAATCAAACCCAGGCTAACAGGTGTTGCAAGCACATCTAACCACTGAGCCATCTCCCAGACCCCACCTATTTTTAGTTTCTACATGACTACCCGAGGCATTTAAACCATAGCACTCTCTGCCACTTTGAATGTTCCTACAAAGGCCACATAGCCTCTGGGACAGAAGTTATACAAGTGTGTCTAAATTAGGTAGAAAATTGGATTGGCTGATTGATAAAAGGTTCATTCTAGTTCTGCAACGATAATATTTTAAGTGCAGAAGTAAAGGAACAAGCTGAGTCAGCAAATTCTGTACTAATAGCAAGTTAGATTGAGGAAAGAAGAAATGAGAAAGCCAAGGTAGCAACAAAAATCTCTAGGGGGAAGGGTAATGGCTTAGTGGGTGAAGTGTTGCCCTGCAAGCATCAGCATTCACGTATATGCCAGTTGGACAAGGCAGCTCCCAGAGCTCAGAGGTAGAGAAGGGGCTCCCCAGGGCAACCTGGCTAGCTAGACCAAGTGAATCGGTGAGTTCTGGGTTCAAAAGAGAGCCTGCCTCGGTGAAATGAAAAAGGGGTACAACTGAAAAAGACATTGACGCCAGCCTTTGGCCTCCACAGGCGTACACTCATCCACTCACACAGACAGACACCTACAAACATATACATGCCACACATGTTTTTTTCAAAAATCCATATGGCATATAAGGATCTAACAGAGAGCTGCAATAGAAAGAGCCTGATTTAAGGTTAGAAGGCCTGGGATTGCATTTCCATTTCAACGCATCTTGGCTCTATAGGACACTAGGAAAACCATTTAAACTTTCTGGAGGGGGGATCTTCCATCTCTGAAATTAAGATACCACCTGTCCTGCTCTAAGTATCAAATGACTCTATGAGAAAAACACTGATTTCAAAGTATTTTTCTCATAAAGTCATTTGATCAAGGTAGCTGAGCCAGGCATGGTGGCGCATGCCTTCAGTCCCAGCACTCCTGAGGCTGAGGTAGGAGGATCACCATGAGTTGAGGCTATCCGGCATGAGTTCCAGGTCAGCCTGGGCTAGAGTAAAATCCTGCCTTGAAAAGAAAAAGAAATAAAGTCAGCAGTTCAACTTGGGAGTACATTTCATATGCACACACTCCTTTCCTCAAGAAATAAAGTAAAATGTTCACAAGAAAAGCTGGCTCGTGCGTACAGTGCTCGTGCACAAGCATGAGTACCAGCACTCACGTAAAAATCTAGAAGCTGGTTTTCACTCCCAGCCTGGGTAAAAGCAGCAATGGACAAGTTGAGCCCTGACTCAAAGACAGGGAGTGGAAGGCAAGGCCTAACACCTGGAAACTGTCATCTGACCTCCACACACTCACTGTGACCTGTGCACACCCACATTCATACACTTGAACAGACACACACCAACAAGCAAAGTGAATCTAAGTAGTTCCTTGTACTATGTTTATTTCGGTAGCATTATTCAGTAATAGCAAGTACTTGGGCAGAAAAATATCAGGAGTTGACTGAGTGGTCAGTAGTTGCAAGAAGGTCGTTCTGCATCCTGTATGCAAGGATACAAGTTCACTCACATACCCACAGACCGAGCATGGGTCTCCCATCGACAATGTCCACACCTTCATCCTCTCCATGTCGAAGAGAGTACTGCCAAAAGAAATGACTCTTCCTTCAATCCTGTCTGTGGTATCTGTCAGGTCACTCTCCTGAGAGGTAAGCGGCTCCTTCTCCACCCCACCCCCATCCCCACCCCAGGAAGTAAAGGAGATGTACCTGTAGGATATTTTAAAACCACTCGAAAGCCAACTTGAAGTTTGCCACTGTCTCAGGAGCTGGTGACTCCATGCCACCTCAGGACCAAAGTCCTTACAACCAGCAAATGGCTCCTCCCGCTGGTAATGGGCACCTCTCTCTAACCCCACTAAGTGTTTATCTAATATTCTTCTTTCTCTTAGGACCTCAAAAACAAGTTGTAATACTTGTTTAATGTATTTATTTGCAAGCAGAGAGAGAAGAGAGACAGAGCAAATGGGTGCGCCAGGGCCTCCAGCTGCTGCAAATGAATTCCAGATGTACGTGCCACTTTGTGCATCTGGCTTTACGTGGGTACTGGGAATCAAACCTGACTTGATGGGCTTTGCAAGCAAGTGCCTTAACCACTGAGCCATCTCTCCAGCCCCTCAAAAACAATTTTTAAGTAATAATAGAAACAAAGACTAGAGGCAATCAGAGTGTTTCCTGCGGTATTTGTAACTGAGATACAGCCTCCACCTTAATAGAAAAGTTCATGCATAATTTAAAATGATGCCTCCTCACTCTGAGCAAAATCAAGAAAAGTTCATTTATATAGCTGTAAAAAGTATGGTTTAAAACTATTCTTAAAACAATAATAATCTAAATAAGAGGTCCATATCCATAGCGCTTTGTGAAGATGGATGGAATCTGATCCAGCATAATGCACTGGGGCCTTCTAACAGGACTGCGGTCTCATTGACTGCTCTGATACCTGCTGGGTCATTGAGGCCTGGGGCATCTTGGTCACTGTGAGAGAAAAAGGCTAACTTAGCGAAGGAAAAAAGATAGAAACTGATTATACTCTGTTCTGATCTGTCCCTGTCAGAAGCTGTGTTCCTCAGCCATATCCAATTCTCTGAATTCAAACAAATGGCCAGGAATGGCTTTCTAACTAGGATATGCAGAGAGTGTGTTATATGATGACACAGTTGATAGCCACAAGGCATGGAACCAAAGAACTCAACAGAGCTAATTGTTTGACTCATTACAACCTTGTGACTATTACAAACAAAACCCTTACATGAAGACTATTCCAGTTAGCAGTGTCCCAAGCAGTTCTTTCTACACAGACACCCATCTCACTGCAGCAGAAATGAAAAGCAACTGTGAGGGCAGGGCAGAGGTAGGAGGATTGCTGTCTGTGAGTTCGAGGCCACTCTAGGACTACATAGTGAATTCCAGGTCAGCCCAGGCTACAGAGAGAAAGGTAGAGAGAGACCCTACCTCGAAAAACCAAAACCAAAACAACCTGTGAATCCATATATACAAATAACTAGAATTTTGCTGCATATAATTTAAAAATTGTCATTGACAAAAGTGTGAGATACATCTAAATCTGACAGAATGCAAAGAATTTATCTAAAGGGAAAGCTAAGCAAATTAACTCAAATTAGAACAAAGAACAAACATTCCAAAGATTTCCCAAAACCAGGGCAATCAAATTTCAGATGTACCATTTAGATATAAACTAGAAGACAAGTGTTCTTATGTTTAACAGCAAGCACTTCCTTCAAGCCAGGAAAACCAGAATGTAAACACAGCCATGTGTTTACAAGTGCTTTCTCAAAAAACCAAGGAGAAACGGTGAGGAGAGAATTAATTGTTTAAATCAAGATTGTATGCTAAAATAAAATGAAGCCCTTGATAAGCAACATGTCTACTTGAAGAAATGAGATTAAGACATAAAATTCAACATAGCAGTTAGCTCAATAACTTTGGAGAGCACTGGCTTCGTTTTCTAATTGAAAAAAAATTGTTCAAAGTCCTCATTGATATGTGAAAGCACTATTTAAGGCTAGGCACCGCCCTAAACTTGTAAATATCAACTGTACCACTAAGCATAAGGTCCTCAGAACTGTATCTCACCGAGGCACAGATCGTCAAGGCCACCAAGAATTCGTAATAAGCTAGTAAGACATCAGGATACCAATAAATACAAAATGTTCTCTGGTTTATTTCAGATTGCCATATAAGACTTAAAAGTTAGCTGCACGAATACTGAAGTTTTTAAGATTAAAGAAGCAATCCTAACAGTTACGTGGAACACCTAAACACACCGATTATTCCCTATCAACCTCCATCAAAGACAGTCTTGTGGTTTCTCCCTAAGCGATCCATTTATCATCTAGAAGCGTGTCCAACACTTAGGGCTTTGGAAAACGCTTGAGTTGTAAAATGCAAACGTTGGGGGCACTAGCTTTTCCAGAGATCATAGCCATACTGAATGCATCATCCAGAAGTTCATTCCATGGACAAAAGGAAGTAGGGCAAACCTAAAACTCCGAAAGGTAGAGTCTGAAAGGAGGAAAAACGTGGGTTGGTTAGCTGGTCTGGAGATGTAAAGTCCTAGGAGTGTAACAAAGAAAGTGGAATCTACGGTCAAAGATTTTCCCAAAACCTACCTAGGTGGAGGGGGGTGGGGGTAAGACATTAAAAAAAAAAGCAGCGTTGGTTGAGAATAAAGGCGCGCCGGCTGAAGCATCTTTCAGGCTCCGGGGTCAGGTGCTCGCCTCCCGGGCAGCCAGCCTCGGCCATCCCGAGCGGCTCGCGGACAGACAGACACACCCCCGCCGAGGACGCGGCGCGGAGAGATGCCCCCGGCCGGTGTCATCGTCCCGTCCGTCCCGTCCCGGGGCCTCGGGTGGCGGGCGGAGCCGCCTCCCCCGGGGCTCGGCCCCCGGCCCGCTCCGTCCTCCCCGCGCCGGGTCCCCGCCGTCCGCCCGGCCACGCCCACCTCCCCGTCCCTACCGGGTCTTCCCGGTGCCACGGCGCCGACGAGCATCCACCGAGGGCACCGGCGCCCGGGACACCCACCGACGCCCCGCAATCGGCGCGGGACCCGCCGGGACTCCCGAGCCCCGCTTCCGCCCGGCGCGCTCGCGGACCGGAAGTCCCGCCCCTGGCCGCCGGGCCGGCGCGGCGACGACCTGGGTTCTCACGGTCGCCGCCGGGGGAAAGTCAGAGCTTCATCGTCACGTCTCGGTCGTTCAGATGTCTGTCGTCTATGGCCATCACTCTGGAGACGAGCGGGCGGGGCTGGGGGCTGCTGCGGACCGAGGAGAGACCAGAGCATGGAATCCATCCGACAGCTGTCAGTGGAGTCGAGGAACGTGGGGTTCTGAGCCAACAAGCGCAGTGACAGCCTCGCGGGCCAGAGTCGGTGCTGGGGGGAAGAGATGAGAATGGAGGTCCGGGGACAGTGACTTCAGCTGAGGATGGACAGGGAGCCGGGGTCACGGTGCTGGCCAGGCGGTGAGGACAGAGCAGGACGCCTACCTGGGAATGGGAGCCTGGCTGGCACAGGTTGACTTCCCACCAAGAAGTGTGGAGTGCATGACTGTGCATCAGAATCAGACCTAAGAATAAACAGAAGAGTGAGTCAGGAGGTTGAGTACTCATCAAAGAAAATATGGGGGTGTAGAGTGTGTACCTAACGTGCACAAAGCCAATCCCAGCAACGCAGAGACTGGGCATAGGGAGGGCCACGTGCCTGTATCTCAGCCATCAGACAGTGGAGGAAGGAGGATCAGAAGTTCATGGTCGTCCTAGGTTACATAGTCCCAGTTCGAGGCCAGCCCCAGGATACGTAAGACTGTAGAGAGAGAGAGAGAGAGAGAAAGGGGGAAGGGAGGGAAGAGTCCAGCATGGAAAACGCCATAGATAAAATATATTTTGACCTTGAGGATGGTCTGTCAACTAGCTGAGCCAGATGCAGAGACAATGGATGACTTCTACAACCCTATAAAACCAAAACCACCAGCACTTATACCCTTCGGGTTGCCCCAATGAACTGAGATATCAACCAAAGTCATGGGTCATGTCCCCAGACTATATAATGGATTAATCCAGACATAAGCTCCCTAAACCAGATCCTTCAGGCTTGTCCAACCTGCAGCCCCTAAAAGCCACATAAATGTGGCCCAACACAAAAATCATAAACTCGCTTAAAACTTAGGAATTTTTTTTGATATTTTTAACTCGTTCAATTTTCCAACATGAACTTGGTAGACGATAAAGTTATTTCACAATGTCACATAGGAATCAAATTTTACTCAGCTGCAATGAAAAATGATGTTATGAAATTTGCAGGAAAATGGGTGCAACTGGGGAAAAAGTTATACTAAGTGAGGCAACCCAAGCACAGAAAAAAACAGAAAAACAGAATTTCATATTTTTTTCTCATATGCAGATTATAACTTTGAATATTTGTGTGTATGGAAATAAGGAGATGTAAAAGCAGACCACTGGAGAACAAGAGGGGATGAGAGGGAGGTGAGTGTAAGGGAAAACATAACATGAAAGTCAGAAGGGGGCTGTTGGGGGGGACTGGGGAGGGAAAAGGACCAGGGAAAAGAAGAGGGGAAGGAAAACAAAAACAAAATTTGTTTGAAAAACACTATGAAGAAGCCTAATTCTTTGTATGTTAAGGCAAGGTGTGGTGGTGTACACGTTTAATCCCAGCACTTGGGAAGCAGAGGTAGGAGGATAGCTGTGAGTTTGAGGTCAATCAGAAACTACATATTGAATTCTAGGTCAGCCTAGGCTAGAGCAAGACCGTACCTGGAAGAAAAAAAAAAAGCAAAACTTCATCACAATCTCCAGTGACAGAAGATACTGCTGGAGGCTAAAAAACTTTTAAGTGTGACATGGAGACATACAGAGAGCAGATAGCTATGACAACTGAATCACAACACTCTTGGTGCCATAAAGCAACAGTCTGTTGAAAAAAAGGTCAGGACTTGCTCCGTTTCCTTGGATTACAGGAAGTATTCCTGTATATTTTTGCTAGCCAGAGAACATTTTGCTGTCTATTACCAAAATGACCACAAGGAAATTATCCACATCACATCCATGTTTAAAATAAGCTGCCGCCAAAGCTCCTGCTGAATCTGCACTGAGTCAAATGGCCCATACTCATTCCCACTGAAAGCTAGACCAGGTGTGAACACTTGACCCAAACAGGGTCAGGGGAATCCCTTACACATTGGTTTTGGCATTCATAAACACAGATCTCATCTGTCTCTCTTTGGATGCTTAAATGGAAATGTCATATAAATCTGGTATTACATTAGGCATGAGTTAATGTCCAAAACTGGTGGAGAAAAAGAAGGAGAAACAAGGAAATGTGGAGGAAGTGAGGATTTGGTGGAAAAAGACGGAAAAAGAATTGTGTGAGAAGTGAGCATCCTGCATCCCATCTGTATCGGTTAATGTTCTAGTCGCTGTGCACAAACACATGATTAGCAGCAGCTTGTGGAAGGAAAAGGGTTTAATTTGGTTTAGTTTTGAGGGGAAGGTTCATCATTGCAGGAAGGCATGACAGTCTGGAGTGGGAAACCAGCATTGTACTGCAGCACTAGAAACAAACTAATGGACTTGGAGCCTGCCTATGTCACCTGCAGGCCAAGCCCAGAAGCAGTAACACTTCCTCCAGCAAGGCTCCACCTCCAAAAGGTTGACAACATTCCTGAATAGCACCCCCAGCTACGGATTCAGTATTCAAACAAACATTCAGACCACCATCCAATCTTTCCAGTTTTGAATTCCCAGTCCCTTACAAAGCCAAGCTCAATGTCATGCCTTTAAAGTCTATGAAAATCCTGCATCCTCCCAATAACGTCCCCATTTGTAGTAGGTGGATTCCCAGCGATCAAATATGAAGACATCATTTCACAAAGCCTATTTAATAGCATCTACCAGAGCTCTGGAGAATACTTCTCTCCCCAGCCAAGGGTAGAGCAAGGCCTTTTTGTTGTTGTTGTTGTTGTTTTGTTTTGTTTTTGTTTTGTTTTAAATTTTGGCTTACAGTCTTGAGGAGAAGCTTTATGATGGCAGGGGAAAGCATGGCATGAGCAGGGACTGGACATCACTTCTGCCACAGCAGGTAGCAAACAATGGTGAGAAAATGAGCTGAGTTCTTGCAAAGGGGAGCAAGGCTATAACACCCCTAATCCTGTCCCCAGAAGCACACCTCCTCCAGCAAGGCTCCACCTCTTAAATTGCCCCTTGCTGGGGACCAAGCATTCAGAATACATGAGTTTATGAAGGACATCTGATTCAAACTACTACAACATGTTACTCTAAACTTGCAAAAAAAATTTTAAGAAAAAATATCCTAGGGTTTTTTTTTCCTGTACTTACCAGCTGTCTCAAACAGATAAATGGGCTAATTAACAGAGCTAATAAGGTTAGGTATTTGTCAGGCTTATTCACATACATTATATTCTCATTAACTCATATACAGGCATTTATCTTTTCCTTATTTATTTTTTCTGCCAATGTTAATATCAATATCATTAGCAGTTATGTCTAAAACTATATCCTTTCCCCATTGAACACGCAATAACTTAATAATTTTTAACAAAATGAATTCAATGATAATTGAGGTCAGCTAGTATTCTCCAGTTAATGATACCAACTACCACAAGCTACTAGAGGCAAGGCGTTTCTAATGAAGATTTCAAAATTCTGTGATCCAATACCTCAGACTAAAGTGAAAGATGAATTTTACTAAATTTAGAGTGCTATTTTCTTCTAAAAGGGGATATATCTTAGAAATGTCTCAATGTAATTGAATTTTGTTTGTTGGAAATGATCTTGTGTACCCCAAGGCAGCCCCAAAACTTGCTATGTAGCCAATGCTGGCCTTGAACTCCTGAACCTCCTGCCTCTACTTCCTAAGGGCTAGGATTACAGGTGTGGGCTACCATGCCTAGCTAATTAAAATATTCAAAAGCATGACATATGATACTTGGATCTAATCTTTATTATAGTAAATAATATATGACAAAAAAATTTGCTATTTAGGCAATTGCCGTTAATCACTGTGTCAAAGCACCTGAACCAAATAACTCATATGGAGGAAAGATTTGGGGCTCATGATTTCACTATATGGTCACATGACATGTTACTTTGGGGGGCTGTGATGAGGAAGCATCTCAAGCAGAAGGCATGGCAGAGAAAGCCTACTGAGCAGCAAAGAGAGAAAGAAATGAGCCAGGATCCCAATATCTCCTTTAATGGGACACTCCCAGTCACCTAACTTCCTGTGATTTCCAGATAGCTGTTAAGAATACTAATATATAGATTGGATGTTGCTTAATGTGGTAACCTAGAAGTTCCTTTGTTTTCTTATTGATGCATTTATTTGTGCTCTCGTACATGTGGGGGGGCGGTGTCATGGTCTCCTGCCTCTGCAAATGAGTGCCCATATGACTTTACACAAGTAACTGAGGAATTGGATCTGGGCCATCAGGATTTGCAAGCAAGTGCCTTTAGCCCCTGAGCCATCTCAGCGTTGCAAGACAGGCATGTGGTTCAGAGATAAGACACCAAAGTTGACCCAAATCTTGGAAAATGACCAGGGGAAACAAATAGTCCTGAGATGGCGTTTGTAATGAATGGGACTGGTGAGCTCCTTTAAAGCTTTGGAACCAAGACATTGTTTCCGGATTTGAGAGTGATGAGACCTCTTGGCCCAAATAAGGTAGACTCGAGAGGCTACGACTTTTGAGTTTACATAGCATGCCAATGAAGAATTAAGCAATCAGGTGAGGAGGGAAAAGTAGACTTTATTAAGGAAAATATAGAAAAAGACTCCTCAAATTAAAAAAAAGAAAAGAAAAAAGACTCCTGAGGTTAGCAATGTTTCCTGTCAATCTTCCCCATAACAAAAGAGGGATCAGGGGCTTGGGGGGGTGGGGAACAAAGGTGGAAAAGCCCCAAAGTATCAGGACAAGCCTGCTTAGGATCCCTTCTTCCCAACAGTCAAAGAGAAAACACAATGAAAAGTTATGATTTTTCAGTTAGAACTCAAGAAAAGTGGCAGGCTCTACAGTGAGTCTTTGAGCAACTTCATGGAGGAAGGGGGCTCTGCAGGTTTAAGTACATGATCTCGTTAAGGGGGTGGTTATTCCTCCCACCCTTTGACATGTCTGCTTCCTGTGTCCTTACAGGAATTACCCCTATGGGGACCTGGTTCCAGGTTTACCCTGCTTCTAAAACCAAACTCAGGCTCCTGAGAACCTGCTCTGGCTGGACAGCCCCTCCTCTGAGCCTTGGGACCAAATCCTGCTACTCTAACCCTGCCCTCCCCTTGTACCCACATGGCTCCAGCATCCGGGTGACCTAGTCCTAACAGTCAGTTTTCTCTGTTACCATAACTAAGTGGGGGTTCTTTCTCCTGGCTGGATCTTGATCAACACAGGGAGCTAGGATGGAGCCATCTTGAAGTCACAGCCATATTTCATTCATGTGTGACTCCATGTACTTAGCAAGAAACCTAGCTTACCCTAGAGCTCAATAAAGGTTTGTTCAACGAATAATGTACACAAGTCATAGAAACTCATTGGCATGATAAATCAGACAAATTCTTGTTACTCAACCTCAACTTTCCTGTGAAATATTCAGAAAATTGCAACAGTTTTCCTTGTCAGGGTGCCCAAGTGCAGGGGGTTAATTTTTGAGTCCCCACACCCATGGGGTACACAGATCAGATCTGTGCTCAATGAAGAGAACACACAAGGGGAGGGGGCGTGCAGTCAGGAACAGAGAAGCACTGGCTGCCACTATTAATCCATGGAGATTTTGAAACAAGAAGAGAGTGTTTGGGTTAAAATGATTTACTAAAATCATTATAGAGTTTGGCCCACTGCCCAGTCAATTCTGCCAAACTCTGCTACTTTCTGATGGGGATTCAGAGCAAGGCACTGGGCAGCCTATGTTCATCTGGTCAGAAAACATCAAAGAGCATCTCTCCAGGGACACCTGTGCACTAAGCATCCCATGACACACTTTAAATACCTGACTTCTGCAAGGAAGTTTACTTGCAATAGAATGGAAACCAATGACTCCTAAAAGTATTGTCAGTGTGGCACAGCCCTGCATGTAGAGAGATGCTGTAAGCATTTGTTAAGTCGTTCAAGTGGCACTGTCAAAGTTCTCATTTTTTTAAAATTTCTTTTTGGTTTTTTGATGTAGGGTCTTGCTCTAGCCCAGGCTCACCTAGAATTTACTATGTAGTCTCAGGGTGGCCTTGAATTCACAACAATCTTCCTACCTTCACCTCCCAAGTGCTGGGATTAAAGGCATGCACCACCACACCAGGCTAAAGTTCTAAAGTTCTAATTTATAAATAAATCATTTGGGAAATCTCAACTGCTTTGGATCCTATAGTAAGCATGTGAGAAAGAAATCTTGACTCAGTATGCTTTGGGTTGTGCTTTTCCATCCTGGTCACTGTTTCAATATAAACACTCTTGTGACATCTCTATCACACCTTCCAAGGCTCAGGGACCATTAAGGAAGAGGAGGCAGAAAGAAGGTCCGAGCCCAAGGATGGGGAGGAGAGCTTTGGAACACTGTCTTCCAGACACAAAGTGGTTGTTGTATTCCTGACCTCACCTGCACAACACCTATGTAATATGGAGCCCATCGACATGGATGAGGAAGGGCTGGGGAGACATTAAAATAGAAAAGAAAATAGTTGGAATGATGAGGGGGGTTGGTGGAGTGGAGAGGGGAAGGGGAAGAAAGGAGAGCCATGGGAGGGAATTATGTAAATTTTTAATGGCATTTAAAAGAAAAAAACAGAGAGGAGGAGAAAGAAAAGGCTGATGAGAAATAAAGGGAATACCCAATGCTCTCCTCCAGCCTTGGCAAGCATAGGCACCATCAGAGCACACACCACATACTGCACACATAGAAAAACTAAACTAAAATGGGCATGCTAACAGTTGTTACCTTGTAACATTGGCACCAAGGGAAAAAATTCTATGCTGCTTATGAGATAAAATCCAATTCCTTCATTGGCACAGATTTTCCTAGTCAGAACCTCTGGTTAGCTTCCCAGACTCATCTTCCACCATCTCCCTCTCTATTACTCCCCAGTTACCCTTCTGACAAAATGTGCTTTTTTTTCTTTTCTTTTTTTTTTCCTGAAAGGTTCTATGAAATGGACTTCAACCCAGTGTCATTCTCTCTCTGGTCTTTTTAAAATATATTTGCAAGCACAGACACACACAGACACACACACAGACACACACACACACACACACACACACACAGAGAGAGAGAGAGAGAGAGAGAGAGAGAGAGAGAGAGAGAGAGAAATGGGCACAACAGGACCTCCTGCCACCGCAAAGGAACTCCAGACGCATGTGCCACTTTGTGCATCTGGCCCTATGTGAGTACTGGGGATTCAAACCAGGTCTGCCAGACTTTGTAAGCAAGTACTTTTAACCACTGAGCTATTTCTCCAGCCCCCTTTCTGGTCTTTTCTTACTGTGAGTCTTGTATGTGTTTTTTCATTGAGCCCACATCCCCTCATTCTGCCTCTTCTTCAAAGAGCACAGTCCTGCTAACCCTTTAGGGCCACTGCAAATGTGACCTCATGAAGCCTCCCAGCACCCTCTGGGATAGGTGGTGAATCTTGCTCTCAGGACACACTCAAGGTTTCATGTCTCAGCAGTATTCTTGATCACACTGAGTTTCCATAGCTGTTTTCCCCCACAGGAATTCAGGCTCCCTGCAGAGCAGAAAGTACGCACACAAAAAAGATGTCTGTGTTTTCCAGTGCTCTATGATGTTTTGTTTGAGAAGTGGTGGATGCATTAACAAATAAATGTTAAGTCACACAAAACAGCCAGAAGGAATTATCCATTACCTGAAACCTTCAAAAGAAGCTGAATAACGAGCTTCCTCTGTTGCTTTCCTGAGAAGTGAGTGAGAATTTGGACCAGATCATTGAACTTCCAACTAAGATCCCAACAGAATCTGGGGGAAGTTTGTATAGGTGTCAAAATGTACTTTGCGGGATATAAATAAACTCAAACTGAACTCCCTTTTTGGTTTGTTTGGTTTGGTTTGGTTTTTGAGATAGTCTCACTCTAGCCCAGGCTGACCTGGAAGTCACTATGTAGCAGCCTCAGGCTGGCCTCGAACTCACTGTGATCCTCTTACCTCTGCCTCTCAAGTGCTGGGACTAAAGGAGTGAGCCACCACACCCGGCTTCAAACTGAACTTTTTAAATTTATTTATTTATTTATTTATTTATTTATTTATTTATTTATTTATTTATTGAGCAGAGAGAGACAGAAGGAAGAGAGAATGGGCAGGCCAACAACTCTAAGCACTACAAACTCCAGACATGTGCCACTCTGTGCCTCTGGCTCTATGTGGGTACTGGAATTGAACCCCAGTCGTTAGACTGTGCAGGCAAGCACCTTAACCACTGAGCCGTCACTCCAGCCCTCAAATTGAACTCTTAATTCTATTATTTCATCTTGTGCCACTGGAATTTTAAAATAAGATGTGTGAATTTATTTATATATGTATAAATACATATGCATACATATATTTTGTGCATATATATATATATAAAACCAAAAGTTGGTCCTTAGGATAATGAATAATGCAAAATTTCACACAAAGATTTCAACTTTATATGTATTATATATGGGGTCATGATCCAAGCTAGGTGATCTGAAAACTTAAAATTTAATCAATTGCTGTTTAAGAAAAAAGTCAAACATCACAAGAATGACAAAGTGAAGCTTAAAGATACTGTAGGCAGCCGGCAGTTAAAAGCACGTCGAGCAATCCTGGACACCTTGGAAAAGCTGACTGCCAGACAACACCAGTTCTAACATCCATGTGTTTATTTAAGGAATCCACACCACGAAGAAAGCCAAGCAGTAAAACCACTCACAGCTTTACCTTGACAAATACATCAAGCACACACAGCTCAAAAAATACCCTTTTAATTAAGAAGTTGCTCTCTCAGACTTGGGGATTTTGTAGAGGTAAATGAATATGCCCAAAATACAATCACTCCTAATTACTTAACAAAACAAAGAAATGTTTCTGACATTAAAAACATTCAGTTCTGGGCTGGGGATGAAGCTTGGTTGATTTAAAAACAAAACAAAAAAAAAAAAAAGTCATGGTGAGGCATGCCTGTAATTCCCAGCACTGAGGCAAAGGAGGGAAGGTTGAGGCAAGAGGATCAGAAGTTTAAGGTCATCTTCAGATACATAGCAAGTTAGAGGCCAATGTAGATATATGAGATTCTGCCTACAAAAATAATTCAGCCTTGATATGAAATGTAGGTACTTTTGAAAATAAAAATAATTAAACCAAATCATCATGAAACATTTAGAATATTAAGTTAATTCATCTTTTTCATCTTTCATTCATTCGTTTTTTACTTTCCTCTTTCTAATGGTCCATAGACTAAAGATAACTTTCCTGCATTACAAAAATTCTCATGTGTGTGTGCCCATGTTATATGCACATGTGTACAGGTGTGAGTACAGCTGTGCTGAGGTCAGAGGAGGATGTCAGTGTACTCCTCCACTCTCTTCTACCTTGTTTTCCTGAGACAGAGTCTCTCACGGAAACTGGAGCTCCAGAGACTGAATGACCATGGGATTCCTCCCACCTCCACCCCATCCCACCCTAAGCACTGAGTTTACAGGTGAACATGGCCATGCCTGGCTTTTGTCTTTACCTTTTTACTTACAACTTCCATAAATATAGAGAATAAACCATGATAATTCCCTCCCATCAACCCCATCTCCCTCTCCCAAATCCACCCTCCGTTGAATACCTTCATCTTTCTATTCGTTTTTCTTTTGATGTGATACTTTTGTTCCCTCTTATTATGAAGGTCTTGTGTAGGTGGTGTCAGGCACTGTGAGATCATGAATATTGAGGCCATTTTGTGTCTGGAAGATTGCATTGTAAACAGTCTTACCCTTCCTTTGGCTTTTACATCCTTTCTTCCACCTCTTCTGCAATGATCCCTGAGCTTTGGAAGATGTGATGGAGATGTCTCAGTGCTGAACATTCCACTGTCACTTCTTGTCAGCACTGTTGTGCATTTTGAATCACCCCAATAGCCACGGCCATCTGTAAAGAGAAACTTCTCTAACAAAAAGTGAGAGTAGCATTAATGTGTGGACATAAACATGAGTGTTTAGAGGGCAGT
The DNA here is from genome assembly GCA_004024765.1 of Zapus hudsonius. Lineage (NCBI taxonomy): Eukaryota > Metazoa > Chordata > Mammalia > Rodentia > Dipodidae > Zapus > Zapus hudsonius. Next base: position 29,478 of record PVHP010014575.1, read on the forward strand.
GTCGAGGGCATAATATATCCACTTAGCTAGACGACAGCAGGCATTACTCCCCTAGGGCTTATGACCTCCACAGCCATAGGCTTCTAACTAGATTTTCAGTACCAGCATGTATTCCTTCTCACGGAGTGGGCCTCCAGTCCAATCAGAGAGCAGTTAGTTTCCCTCATAACAGACATGCCACAATTACACCAGTTGACACATTTGGCCCAACTGGCTTAGCTGTAAGGTTTACAGGGTTCACTGCTGGTTAACACCATTGGTGACTTCTCTCTCTCAAAAGGCTGCATGCTGCCAACATTCTGACAGGAGGCATCCATCTCAACTCCAGCTTGATTTCTCAGTGACCTGCAACAACATGTGGCATCTTCAGCAAAACCATCTTACCATCTAGTTCTGGTGGGCAACCATGAGTCTTGAATGCCTGGCTTTTTCCATGGATGACAGGGATTGAAATCAGGTCTTCATGATTGCATAGCAAGTGTTCTTTCCCACTGAATCATCTCCCCAGCCCCCATCCTGCTTTCTTTTTTTAAAGCCCTAGAGAGACAGGAATCAACAAAGAAAAATAAAACGTTGGATTTTTTTTAGATATGTTCCTATTATGCAGCCCAGGCTGACCTCTAGCTCACTGCAATCCCCCTGCCTTATCCCCTAAATGCTGAGATTGTAGGTGTAAACTACTGTACCTGGCTGAAATAAGTTTTCTGTATCATGTAAGGATCAGTGTATTTTTTTATTATTATTTTTATTGTCCATAATGAGTTACATTATTTAATGGACAAACAATGAGTTGTTATCCCCAGTTCCCCAATGCCCCTCTTCCCCATCCCCAATCAGCTGGATATCCTCCAATCTGGATCAGTCCTTGGATAGCCTAGGAGTCAGCCCGGTTCCGCCTGCCCTAATATGTTGTTACTGAGGGAGGCCATGTCTCTGGATATTCTCCCCCACCAAGGCTCTCACAGTCTTTCCGCCCCCTCTTCCGCTCAGGTCCCTGAGTCGTTTTGGGTGAGTATTAAGGCTGCTTTATTGTTGAGGTGTTAGGGGTCTTTGCACTTCTGCTTTAGGTTGTGTCGAAAATCATTCATGTCTGTCTCACTGGCTTATCCTGTGTTGATTGATTGTCTGTGGCTATGGGTCACTCATTCATCCCATCATTCTCTGTGTGGTTCCATATGGATCCTCCACGGTATGTCTAGGGTGGCTCATCTCTTGCCAGAATGTCAGCTATCAGCCTGCAGTTCGTTGGTAGAGTTGGATGAGCCACAGCTCTCTCACTGCATTCTGAAAGATACAAACAGAATATCCATCGGAGAGTGAGATCAGTATAGGTTAACTGAGATACACATTTCTGAATTAGCTAGATTATATTTTTAGTAGCCTCTCCATCAATCGCTCACATACTGCATCTCTCCTTGGGGGCCCAAGAGTCCGGCTCCCAGTGCATATCACCCTAAGTCCCCAGTTCCAGTTAAGGGCTCCCCCTCACTAAGTGGATTATTTGGTCGAATTAAAAGTTGTTGATTGCTTCCCCCAGGCTTTGGCTCCTCCATTGCACAAGTGCTCCTTTCTTGGTTTGCTGCTCTCTCCCAGGATCAGTGTATTTTAAAGCTGGATCTACCTCAGATGTACCCAGAATTCCAGATGTCTTACCATCCTTTAAAACATCAAAAGCAATCCACTGTGAACTCTTTTTTAAAATTTTTATTTATTTATTTTGGTAGTTTCATATATGTATATATACATATATACTTTGGTCATATTTACTCTCTGTAGTGGTTTGAATGTAAAATGTCCACCAGAACCTTAGGAGTTTCTGATTAAGCCTTACACTTAATCCCTAACTGGTGGAGTCTCTAGGAGGTGGAGCCTTGCTGGAGAGGGTGTGTCCCTGGGGGATGGGCCTTGGATATTATAGCTCATTCTTTCTACTTCCTCCCTGCTGATGTGGAGATATGACAACTTTTTGTCTGCTTCTAGCATGCTTTCCTCACCATGATGAAATTTCCTCTTGAAACTTTAAGCCAGAAATAAACCCTTTCCTTCAGTAAACTGCTTCTGGTCAGACATTTTGTCCCAGCTATAAGAAAGTAACTGATATGCCCCCATTGTCCTCTCTTGTATGTACTCTTATTTGTTTGTTTGTTTATTTGTTTGATGGTACAGTCTCACTCTAGCCCATGCTGACATGGAATTCACTCTGTAGTCTCAGGGTGGCCTTGAATTTATGGTGATCCTCTTACCTTTGCCTCCTAAGAGCTGGGATTAAAGGTGTGTGCCACCATGCCCCGTGTGTGTACTCTTTTAAGAGTTAGTCCCGGGCTGGAGAGATGGCTCAGCGGTTAAGGCACTTGCCTAAGGCCCTGGGTTCAATTCCCAAGGACCCACATAAGCCAGAACCACAAGGTGGTGGCCCTGGTGCGCTCTCTCTCTCTCTCTCTCTCTCTCTCTCTCTCTCTCTCTGCTTGAAAATGAATAAAATATTAAAAAAGAAAGAAAGAAAGAAAAGTTTTTTAAAAGAATTAGTCCCTAGACACACAAATAAATTTATTATGTCTAATAATAAACTGTCTCTGTCTCAATTCAAAGTCTTTAAACCAAAACACTGAAACATCGCTTCTCGGCCTTTTGGCTAAGATCAAGTGTAGTATCTGTTCTTATCAGTTTAAAACTAAAACATTTCCCAAATTTTTAGAACAGTGATTTTTCTATAATTTTCAAGAAGAAAAATTACAGTCTAAGATTTCATTGGCTTCTGGCCAACAGATCTGGTTGAGAGTTGGAAAGGGTATCTAAACCCATGAGCTAAGTGACAGTCAACCACCTTTATATGATGTTCATTATAATTTCAAATATCCTATCCATTATCCATGTGGGTAGGTGTCTGCTTGTCAGATCACAGAAGAGAAGTTTTACTTTAAAAATGTGCTCACTGAATCTTTGATGTGTAAACCAATTGTGATTGCTAAAGCTGTTGGAATAAGAAGACTGCCAGAGGTGGGTTCCTTGGGCCAAATTCTGAAACAGAATGCTCAACCTTCTCATATTTCTTTCCTTTTCCTGTCCCTTGTTATGGTATTAACTAATAATTGAGTTGTTGGTTGAAGAGGTCTTCAGCATTCCTCCTTCTCTCCCCCCAAAAGTATTTTTTATTGTTCGGGAAAGTGTTCTGTTACAACATGAGAGCTTTCAAGAATTAATGAAATGAAACCATGATAACAGATTGGTAACAAGAACACGGAGGCCTCAATTTTCCAGCTCACTGCTGGAGTCCCAGGCCTTTGCATCCTTCCTACCTGGAGCCTGATACTCCTGGGAGCTGCTGTGTCCCTCTGCCCATATTCTCTTGTGATGGTTAAGTTCTGTTGTCAACTTGATCACATTAGGAATCCACAGACATTCCTCTTGGGTGGGCCTCTGAGGTTGCTTCTAGGAAGGATTAACTGAAGGGGAAATCCTTCCTTCAGAGTGGGCTGCCCTCCTGGTGGTGGGCTATATGTAAGGAAGTTCCGAGAGAACACAGCACCTTTTTCCTACCTGGCTGCCTGTGCTACTCACTGGTGAGTGCCTTTGACCTGTCTGACCCCCTCACCCCTATTCATTCATATGTGCACCCAACCTGTTCAGCTATCCTTTGCCAACATTGGAACCAAGTTTCCTTAGCCTTCTAATGTGGACTGAAGACTGGTGGCTCTCCAGAAATCCTCCAGGCCTTCAATGCTGAACTAGAACTTCTGAGGCATCCAGCCACATGGACTGAGCAGCTACAGGTTCCTTGACTCTCAAGCCTACAGGCTGCTATTGTTGGATTGCTGCAAACTAATCCAATAAAGTCTCTTGTTAGTACCAATTCCTTTTCTCCGTTTTGTTCCTCTAGAGAATCCTTATCACTCTGTCCTCTCCCCTTCCCACCTCTTCCAAGCCCTGAAGCTACACCCGTGTCTCTGTGTCCCAATCCCACCTATGTTGGATGAATTTTTTTAAAGTGTTACTTTGGAAAATGATAACTTCTGGCCAAATGATAAAGACCTGAAATGATTCACCTCAATGATAACCCTTACCCTATGTGATGGTTAGGTTTTGTTGTCAACTTGATCTTTTTAATTATATTGGGTGGGTCTCTGAGGATGTTTACAGGAAAGCAGCCTCTCAGCAGGGGTCAGGATGTAAAGAATCTCAAAGACTTCCTTTCCTGTGGGCAGTGCAGGAAGGAAATTCCAGAGACTCTGGAAACCATTAAGTCTGGGGAAGGGTTGTAAGACCCCACCCTAAGGCTATATAAAGGGGAAGAAATTCTTTCCTTGCCCTCCTGCCTGTTCTGTGTGTGATATAGGTGATGGGTTTTTCTCTCTGCTTGGACTTGTGAAAGAGGGCCAGCCTCTTTCACTGTTATAGAACGTCTCCTCAATCTGTAGTTTCAATAAATGCTTTCCTCCCCTAAATTGTGCTTGGTTTGAAGATTCATCCCAGTGGCATGTGGCTGACTACTACAAAACCCTGTCTTTCACTAAAGTCTCAGTACATGAATCCACCCAGTTCACTCCCCTTCTTTTCTCCCCCCCCCACCCCTCCTCACATGTTTATTGAAGTATTCACCCACCTTTAGTCCATATCAAACAGTTTCACCTTCTTCAAAGGCTTTGGGTGGCAAGTCTTTGGACCTGGTTGATTTGTGTGAGCCTGCCTTAAAAAAAAATCAATGCTGGTAAATTGAGCTCAGAGAATTTACAATCAATAAAGCCCATCTTTTGGAGATAGATGGCTCTCTCTGCCCCAGGACAGCCATTTCCTAGTTTAATGCTGCAGAACCTTGCTCCTGCCTTTCCTCCACCCCCTCAACCCCTCCAGCTGCACCAGACAACACTTGGTTTTGCTTTTGGGCTCTGTTTGATTTGGAATTTTTTTCTTATTGGTTTGTTTTCCAAAGCTCATTCAGAAGTCAAGGATTCTTAAGTCATTTACTGATGTAGGGTTTGTGTATATATACACATGATTTTACATACCATTCCCATATGCTGGTACAGGATTGGGTGGTTTAGTTCTATTACCCTTTACCTTAGGAAACTATCACTACATAGTGAACCCCATCAATTACAGATCAAGTCTTTAAAATGTTTGATGTAACCCAACTCCTATGGTGCAACCCAGTGGGGGCAAAGTTTAAAGGTCTCTTCTTCAGAAATGCATACTGTTCCAGGAAAACCAATAGAGTCTGCTCACCTTAAACTCCTTGCAAGACCTATGCAATCCTATATTCAGGCTTCACTTAGAGTGAACTAAAGCAATGCACACTGAGCCACATTGTTTTGCCTACAGTTCCCTTTTTACCATCACCCAAACATAAAATTATCCCTTCTTGAGAAGTAACTAATGCCTGCCTCCTCCTCCAATCTCACATGTCTCATCATTCTATAACATGATCATGACAAGAAAATCAAACAATGGTTGTTAAACACCTATGGTGTCACCATTCACACAAGTCAGCGAATGAGTGTGTAACCACTTAAGTAGTTGAACTATAATTGAGTTACAATTATTCTCATGTAGAACAAATCATGAGACACGAAGAACTCATGTCATAATTACTAAGGACTATAATTACTTTTGGACGATTGTTCATTAATTTGACAATGACAGTTTAAGTGCAATTTGGTTCTTTACGGAGACATTTTTACATTTATATATTGAAACATAAAGAATATAGAACCCTTTAAAAGCACTTTCAAAGCCTTGAAACATCTATTATAAACTCCCAAACCATTAGGTTATTATGAACCTAAAAATTGCTGAATGAGAGAGTAGGTGGAAAGAGGGAGAAATGAATAGAAAGAAATGTTGCAATTTTTTGAGAAGAGGAATTTCTGTTACTCAACATTCCTGAGCATGCATACATCCTCCTGAGCCCGAAGAGGCCAGAGCAGCCACAGCATTATTTGTTGGCTCAGGAAGTAGCCATCCAAGTACAGTGAGCACAGCTGTGAGACATAACTCTGCAAGCAGATGAAGGGATGACCTCCTGTCCCTCGCATCTGCCTCCTCAATCCATCCCTGGCAGGATGAATGATAGAACTGTTGTCTTAGGGATTATGGGACAGAGTGTCCAGGGACTGCTCCAGATTTGGGATAATGGAAGGGGCCTCTGATAGTCATCTTCTAAGAACAGGAGTAAAGGACTTTTCCGGAAGCTGTTTCCAAACCAAATCTGTCATCTTTTTTACTTCCTTAAGTGGAAAAGGAACTGGCCATGCATTGTACTTAATTGGAATAGTTGAAGAAGGCTGACAGAAATTAGTGTGCATATGTACCCTCTAGGTCCCTGTCCCAAGCATCTGGTATACCTGCCTTCCTGTTTCTCCCATCCTTCCCACCCTCTCCCAAGAAATAACCTGTAGCTCCACTCTAGGGAGACTCCTTGCTAGAACCAGGCAATGGCTCCCATTGTTTTTTATGGTCCCACCCTTCAAGGCCTTTTGCCTTTTGAGCATCTCATGGTATTGCTTCCTGCAAGCCCTGATGGAGAGGGCAGTCTTCTCCTAGTAGAGTTCTTACCCTAGTGGAGACTTTCTGTCATTCTCTCATGGGGCATCTGAAGGCTTTCCATGAAAAAACTATTTGAGTACATTTTATTTTAGAAGGGGATTTAGTGACCAGTCCTTTTCATAAAATAAAAGTAGCTCACAGTTACTGATGAGATTCAGTTCATATACTCCTCTCAGGGTTTTGCATCCCCCCCCACTTAATCCTGACTAGAGGTTCATTTTGGTTATTCTCAACTGTTATGGTTAATCTCCAGTTGTCAACTCGACAGGATTTAGAATACAAGGCAAACAAATCTCTGGGGGTATCTGTGAGGGATTTTCTAGATGAGGCTAATTGAGGTGGGAGGACCTAACTGTAGGGAGCACCACTCCATGGGCTGGGCTCCCAAATTAAATAAGGAGAAAGTGAGCTGAAAGGCAGGGTTCGTCACTCTTTGCTTCCTCTCTGTGCTGAATGTGACCGGTTGTCTCAAGCTTCTGCTGCCATGCCTTCTCTGCCATGATGGGCTGACCGAAACTTCAAACTGTAAGCCAAAACAAACTCTTCCTTCCTTCGCCTGATTTTTGTCAGGTTTCTTTGTCCCAACAATGAGAAAGTAGCTAATATATCAATCTTCATAATAAAGGAATATGCCAGCATATACTTTTTTTCAACGTAGGGTCTAGCTCTAGCCCAGGCTGACCTGGAATTCATTATATAGTCTCAGGCTGGCCTCCAACTAATGGAGACCCTCCTACCTCTGCCTATGAATGCTGGGATTAAAGTGTGTGCCACCACACCTGGCTCAGCATACATTCTTTTGAGGAACATCATTCAATACGACATCTGTAAGTGTCATGGAAATTGTGAACAAAACCTGTCATTTACTCTTTTTCACTGGTGTGCAGCATGTCATTGAGAAAATGGGAACAGGATTTCCCTAGCTTTGTTTTGCATGAAGACAGAGAAAAACAAGTTTTTCTCTACTTAATTCCAGGATTACTTATGCTTGAGTGACTGAACTTCTTTAAGTACATTCTAATTACACTTTTAAAATTAGGGGTTACCTGAATGGTGGGAAAGAAGAGGGAAGCATTGGAAGTTAAGAGTTCATTTGTATATGTATGTGTAGGCATGTTTGTGTGTGAGACGGAGAACATTAGTGAGTTGCACATGCACTTGTGTGTGCATGCATGTGGAAGCTACAGGCCAGCCTCAGGTACCCTTCCTCAGGAACATTGTCCACTGTTTAAAATATATTTTTGAAACTGTCTCTCATTGATCTGCTTATCAGTTAGGTTAGACTGGCTGGCCAGTGAGCCTCAGGGATCCTCCTGTCTCCACCTCCCCAGTGCTGGGACATTTTCCCATGGGTTCTAGGCATCAAACTATCTCCCTAGCCCCAAGAGTACTCACCCGGGATGGAGAGTTAGTGTGGAAATTCTGAAGTTGTCCCATGGACCCATTGAAGTTTTTTTTTTTTTGGGGGGGGGGTCGGGGTTTGGGGAGGATACTAGATCTTAGTAAAGTTTAGCAAAAGAAGTGGAGAAAAGCTTCAGAAGCAGAGGCCATAACTGTAGTGCATAGCAGAAAAAGAAAGATTTAAACGTTTAGGCAAGAGTCTCATTCTATAAAAGTTATACTTTAAATTAACTCTTTAATGCCAACTTTAGCTTGTATACATATGCCCACAGAGGGGTGCACTGACTCCATACACCTGTCTGTATAACCCAGACTTGATCGAGGTATAGATGAATGGACACTTAAAGACTTAGGAAATTTGGTGATCAACTCTTCCTCATTACCTCTTCTAAAACCATAATTTCCAGACAACATAAAATAACCCATTGTTTTATAGAAGAGAACAAACAATATATTCACATTACCAATCCAAGCAAAAACACCTAATTTTCTCGATCCTAGCAGAACTTTTCCTTTTCTAAATTGATGTTTATTGAGCATTCATCATATATAATCATGGTACCAAGTGCCATAAAAATATGTCAATGCATAGAGGCCTTCCTTCTATTGAGCACTTATAATTAAGAAGAATGGATAGCCAAAAATACAAAAAAATCTTAAATAAAACTGTAGTGGGACAATAAAGACCTGGACATGGGGATTACAAGAAAACAGCTTTATTAGCTGGCTGAGTCAGGCAGAATAACCTCCCAAAGACACTGAGACCTCATTCAAGGTTTTTCATACTTCTTACAGTAAAGATCACCATACAGTAATGTTGATCATATTTGTCAACACCTGATTGGTTACTTTTGTCATTAGGCAGGACAGAGTTACAAAGGGGGGCTAGAAGATACTGACCAGCCTAGTTCCCCTTTCTCATCCTCACAGGGAGTTTCAAGGTTGTACAGACACGTGGCTGTGTTTGTTTTGTGAGGACCCCTACCATATTACCTACTTACTACAAAATAGTAGAAAGACACACACACACAGCAGGGTTGGAGGTATATAGCTCAGTGGTGAAGCATATATTCTAGGCCTGGGTTTGAACCTCAGCAACACTAAAAAGAAAAACAAAGGATAAGGGGACTGTTAGGGTTTAAATACCAAAGGTCCTGTTGCAGTCAGCTTTCTAGTTGCTGCGCAAAGAGAACCCAAGCAAAAGCGGCTTGTAGAGGAATGGGTTTATTTGGCTTACGGACTCGAGAGGAGACTCCATTCTGGCAGGGAAAACAATGGAATGAGCAGAGGGCTGGACATCACCTCTGCCACAGCACTGCAAACAGCGGCAGGAAGGTGTGCCAAACTCTGGCAAGGGGAAGCTGGCTTATAACCCCATAAGCCCACCCCCAACAACACAGCTCTAATGAGGTTCTAATTCCCGAATTGCCATCAGCTGAGGATCGATCTATCAGAACACATTCATTTGTTTGTGGGGG